>VRLP01000805.1:0-178311 GCA_009660295.1 Lophius piscatorius | reverse complement strand
GATTAATGCATGTCACTGGATTAATGCATGTCACTGGATTAATGCATGTTACTGGATTAATGCATGTTACTGGATTAATGCATGTTACTGGATTAATGCATGTTACTGGATTAATGCATGTCACTGGATTAATGCATGTCACTGGATTAATGCATGTTACTGGATTAATGCATGTCACTGGATTAATGCATGTTACTGGATTAATGCATGTTCCAAAGTTGGCTTCTTTGTGCTTTGTCACCCAGCAAGGTCACATGGTTGGTGACTGCATCTGCTGCTGTGGACCAGCTCGATTTCCACTGATTACAAGATGATCGCCCTAAGCTTTTTTGTTTTATTGCTATTATCAACCTGGGATCCCTGCTGCTGCCGCGGCCCGACCCTAGAGATCCGGAAGAAAGTTGATTAGCATTGCTGATATTATTGCCTCTCGCTCTCCCTCTCCCTCTCCCTCTCTCTCTCTCTCTTTCGCTCCCTCTCTTTACTTTCAAACCCAACGTTCCGAAGGCCTTCGGAAGAATATTTTCCTAAATTCCAAATTATTTCTTTATTACATTTATTGATGGAAATAATCTCCAAACAAAAATTATGCTATATGAATTATATATCTTAACAAGACGTTTTCATACCAAAGTAAAACTGAATCTTCAGTTGTTACCTTCGCTGTTACCCAGGATTATCTCACTATGAGTTTAAAAAAGAATGTACGGAGCTGAATTTTACTTTAGGGAACAAACACTTTTGCGTCTCCTTCACATCTTCACCAGTTAATGCCACAAACTCTTCCCATTTCTAAAAGACAGACTAGTCCGGGCTTTCTTGGCGGACTTGACATGGAAACTTTGTCCTTCAATTAAACAACCAGCTACCATTTATTCTCATTTCAGAGGAAAATTATACTGAATGCTGGGTAATATGAGGCTATCTAGTGGGCTGGCGAGCGTCTCTTAAATCCTTGCCACCAAAAACCCCGCGCAGTAAAAACTCACTCATCACTGAATCATTATTTAACTAAAAGATTGCTGTGTTTCCACTCATAAGAACTCTTTGTCTTCGGTCTTCATCCTTTTACGACTACTCCGCTTCATCAAATGGAAATGTTTTGAAATTAAATGTCCTGTGAATGATTTTAGACACACAAGTCCCAGAAAATTTACACTGACATATTAACTAAAAATACGTCTGGCTGGTGATTTAGAGTAAAAATGAGCACCAACCCCTCAGAGAGGATTGTGGGAGAGGTTTGGACAGGGACATGGTGGGTGGGGGGGAAATCAGCTCGACTGGTGTCTGCTGGGAGCACCAGAGGTCAGCTAATGTAGGCCATCAGTCTGCAGGTCAGCAAGTAAACTGACAGTACGAACACACGAATAAGAAAGTTCAGGGTTTTGTATCATATAGGGGCAATTATGACGCTTTGTCCTCTAGGTAAAATCACACAACTCAACACTCCTACTTATAGAGCTACTGTGATAATCCTGCTTAATCATGCAGCTGGGCCGACTGCTTGTCTCGGTCTTTGTGTCTCTCTATTTGCCAATAGGTGTGGTCCGGCCTCATTTGTCAAATCTGGGCCGTTCTCACTATTATTACACAACATCTACTATTAAAACAGGATATTCTCCCGTCACTGTTTTTGTGTGTTTTCTTATTGATTTTAATCATAGACTACACAACAATGTCTCTCTCAGTGATCATTATATCCCCGGAAAGTCAGGAATATAATGGAACCGTCATTGACAGACAGACAGACAGACAGACAGACAGACAGACAGACAGACAGATAGATAGATAGTTAGAGAGATAGATAGATATTTTCTCTCTACAACCACATATATACTTGATTTTATATTGTTTGTTATGTAAATGTTGTTCCTCACCATTAGGCCTGTATTTTATTCCCCTTAAGGAGAAGCTCTTTAACTTCTTGTCAGGGGTTTTGCTTTATTACTTTTTGATTATATTTTATTTGATTCATACTATGATGTGAGGATTAATAATAATAATGTGAGAAGAATACAGTTCAATTGCAAGTATTTTCCCAACGATCATCAGATAAAAGTGTGACAGTTCTAGTTAATATAATTAACCTGTGAAAACATTCCAGTACATCAACATAACTGAAAGCACACAATTTCATGCTGGTCCCACAACTTCAATTTATTAATAAAAATTGATTTACAGATATTTACAGCAACATTTTTACAGTTCAATCCTGTGCTTTATTTACAGTTTCCTGAAATAAGCACAAAATCTGTACAGTGAAAAAAGACTCGGTTTGTGACTCGGTTTGTAAGACCTGAAAAATGTGTTCTTACTTATTTGTTGTCCAGTTTAAATGATATCTTGTATCTCCCACCTTTGTGTTTTACATCCAAGCTTTTCG
Source organism: Lophius piscatorius (assembly GCA_009660295.1). Taxonomy (NCBI): domain Eukaryota; kingdom Metazoa; phylum Chordata; class Actinopteri; order Lophiiformes; family Lophiidae; genus Lophius; species Lophius piscatorius. The sequence goes on along the minus strand of VRLP01000805.1, from coordinate 175,925 downwards.
ATTTCTTGATAGAGTTGAATTTGTGAAGACATAGATTTAAAGACAAAATGAATGTACAGCTACTATTTCATCCTTAGAGAGCGCTGTGTGGAGGAACGACAGCATCAGCAGGCGTCAGACACTCGTCTCAATGTGAGGTGACATCTTACAGTTCAGCATGTTTGAGAGGAGCCTGTGCTGGTGGTGGTACCTGACACACACACACACACACACACACACACACACAAACACACGTACACACGCACACACACAAACAGACACCATTAGTAGGAGCCTGGTTAATTAAAATTCAACGAAAATGTTTGGCGCCATCTCCTGCTGTTGAAGTGTTACTACAAATTTCTTATTTTCAAATAATTAAAATATATTGCAATGTTCGAATATATAGGAACACTGTGAATGTTTTTGTTTCATAAATCAGATTTTAACACCTGATCAATCTCCATATTAAAAAAAAAACTACACTTACTTGCCAATGATCCTCTGTATCTCTCGGCTCTCCTCCTCTCTGAGTTTCAGGAGAATCTGCTCCAGGATTGGAAGCTCCAAGTTCAGATACTGGGCAACCTGAGGAGAGGAGATGAGAGGAGTAGAGAGGAGCGGACAGGAGAGGACAGGAGAGGATAGGACAAGAGAGGAGAGGAGGGAATGTTAACATTGAATCTGTAACTGGATAAAAGTAAGATGAGTGTCGAAATGTTTTAGATGAGCTTAAATAGTAAAAACTATGAATAATCCATAACAATAAAACAATTTTAATTATCTTTACACATAAGAAGATCCATATTTGCAAGAGAAGAGAAATTCAAATATATTGCATTTTTATTGAAATACCGTTCTAATTCTTTGCTGACTGTATCTGTAGTTGATTGACAGAATATTATTTCAATGATTCTCCATAAGAACTCTTCTCTAAACTCTAAACTGAAGTAAAACAGGCTATCATTTCACTTTATTGTCTGTGAAAAAGCCTTTACTGACATAATAGGGACACAAGGTGAAAGACACGGGTGGGTAACAAATTTATATTTGAAACATACTAAAAAATAAAATAATTAATTACAGTTTAGACCTACAAATACCAGCAGACCAATAATGTCCTCTCACCAAATCGTATGCGATGAATATGATTAATTTGTGAGACTTAAAAAACACACAAACAAGATAAAACAACATACCAGCCACACTGTTGTCAGAATAAAAGGGGTCGTATTCAAGCACATATTAGTGGCATATAAAACGGTCACTGCACTATATATGGAATAAAATAGTGTATATAGAGTATTTGGTGCCCAAGCAACACTAATTATAACATTCATTAAAAAAGGAACTCTTAAAATATTTTTATGGGAATAATATACAATTATTAAAAATATTTTTTTTTACGTTTTTGCAAATATATTGTAATTCAAAAATGAATTGTCATATCAAATTCATTTAGACATCGTGATTGTTATCTGATTTATGGAGGACTAAAAAAGTGAAAAAAATAAACAAATGTGGAAAAGAATATAAAGATAAGTAAAGCTGGAAATACATGAATAAATGCAGAAAGGATTAAAAAATAAACAAATGCTGAAATGATTAAAACAATTATCATGGGGCTAGAACACTCACATCATTGCTGACTTCCTCTTCGTCCATGTCCATCAAAAAGATCCTCATGATGTCATCAGAGGGTCCCTGGAGGATGCGCTCCCATAGGGGCTGATCTCTGTTACTGAGCTTCTTCTTCTCTGGACAAAACACGACCGAACATCAGTCAAGCTTTCATGCAGATATCGGTATTAGTACTTATACAAATATTATGATTATGAACAAACGTACCTCCACTCTGGTGAATACAGTACAGAGCAAACTCCTGGGGGTCGTTCTCAATCTGTATGACGACCACACACACATTTTCACTCATCAAACCATAGATTTCTTTTCTCTAATAAAATATTTAGCATAGCATCTTTCTTTTTTAGAGAGAGTGATAACGTACTTGATTTTTAAAACGATTCTTATTTCTTGTACATAGATCAGTTAAGTACGCAAAATTAGTCGCACTGATTAAAGGTGTCAGAACTTGTTTTACAAAAATTATTGCATCCATGCAGACTCTTAACATTCACATCAATATCATTTTTTGATTAATAAACAAAAATAAATAGTCAATAGATATCGCACATTTTACACAGTGTTCATTGTGAGTGTCCTTTTAAGAGATGTAAAACCACATTTCTATATGACTGTGACTGATCTTTGTGTTATTCTATCCAGCCCTGATTCACTTCCTACTGCCGTGTGAAGAACGAGCACAGTGACTTACCTTGAACTTGTGTAGCAGCTGCTCAATAACCTGGTGTGTGGTCATCCTGCTGATGATGCGAACTTTAGTCGGAGTACCGAAGGATGGCGTGAAGATGGAAGTCTGGAGAAAACAAGAGCTTTGTGAGCTGCAGTGGAGCAACAGGACAGGACGATACTCCAGGACAGAGCTGGTCAGGAGGACCGGTCGTACCTGGGCTAAGAGATTGTCTATTAAATGAATAAACTTGATCTTATGTCATCGTATAGAGACGCAAAGAAAGGAAAGGTTCCATCATGGATCTACCTTATAGTTGTAGAAGTGACCGTTGATAGAAAAGCGATGTTGTCTCTCTTTCTCTATTTGTGCTGCCGACTTTCCCCTCCCTTTCCTCCTCTTCACCAACGAGGCGTCACTCATGCAGCGAAACAGGTTGGACTCATCGTCCAGGTCCAAACTCTTGTGCCTCACAGGACGTAGAGTGGTGGTCTCATAAGCGATGGGGCCTTCAGGGTGAGTGAAAAAAAAACGCATGCATAAATGTCTCATTGTCAGCTTTTTGAATGGACACCAGTCCTGATTTCTTTACTTTTTATATTCTTCTCGGCATCTATGGGAAAGATAAGAGAGAGAGGGGAGTCAAAATCAGTCCCCTGCTACCCTCTAACAGTTAGTCAGTATAACTGGTGAGTTACTAGGATTTCACCCGGGACTCATAGTTTCATGTGATTAATAAAACCCAAAATGATTATTTTTTTCACAATCTATTACAAACTTGCTTTCTGTCAGGATTTTATTAAGATTTTTATGTCATGGAACTCAGCATGCTTCAATGTGTGAGATCATTCTACAGCACCTGGTAGGGGACTGGTCACCACTGTTTCCTGTGGGGTCTCTGCCATCTCATCTATGTGGTGGAGGTCAGCGTATTCCCCCCATCGTGTCATGCCCCTGCAGGATTAAGAAGAAATGATGTTAGTGACTTCAAACTGATCAACTAGGCTTACGCTGTCGTCCCAAAAAACTAGTCACATGATCCAGTGCCATTTCTAGAAAAATGTCACCCTTATGGAGACTGAATAGGCAGATTTGACAAAAAGCAGTTGCCTTTAAGTACCAGCCCATGAACCACCTCAAATAGTGACTCAGCGAATATTTTCAAAGACAATCTAATAAAAAGAGTGATAACAGTGTTTAAAGGGGCCTCAGTTCACATAAGCGCAAGATCTCCACCCTGTCATGTCCAACAATGATAGTCATGATAGTAAGATGCGGATTGAACCGTAGTGTTTAAATGCAGATGACATGTGAACACTTGTGAGAAAGGGATATCCTCGAAAAAAAAAGCCCCCAATCCCCCTGATTGAACCCCTCAAATGAAATGTTAAGTAAAAATTTTCAGCCAAAAAACTCCCCCTGGTGAGTAAATAATAATCTATTAGAGTAAAATATGACAAGTACAGATTAAATCCCTTTGAATCGATTTATATGCGCCAAATTTCGAAAAAAAAATTACGGTTAAGACGTTAAGTCTATAAAACACAATTTTACCTAAAAAGTTCCCCCTGCTGAGTAAAATAGAAACTACTAGAGTAAGATTAGATACATAAAAGATATCTACCTGAGTCAATTCATATGAAACAAATATGGACTAAATTGGACCAAATTATGGCCTGTAAAAAAACTTTTGGAGATAATGTCCCCTTAGTGGCAGAAATATACAACTGACCTTTACCAAAATCCATTCAGTTCCAAGGTCTTTGGGGGGTATAACATTTAAAAATGACCCATGAAATAGTTTATGGCGTTACCACAAAGGCTCTATGGCGGACTTTTTAGCCTCACATGATTAAACCAGGCATAAAACAGTTAATCTGTCCGAAAACTCATTTAATTGTGCATTGAATGAAGAACATTTGTACTGAAAATGATGACTTCCGCTCTGAAGAGAGCCGTCTGTAGCAACAGCGTTGTTCAAATGTCAGCATGACCGTCCACAGCGTTCTCTAAATGCAACAGTGGTTCATCAACAATAATGTCTATCTCACTCATGTTTGGGTCCAGAGTGAGTGGTAACTGAAATAATAACAGACAGTTGGGAAAATAGAACCTCTGTCCAACAATACGAGTCCATTTTGGGACTCGTATTCATCACAAACTGTACGCTTTAAATTCAAACTCATGTAGACCTGTTGAGTACATAGATGCTATTATGAAAACAACCGAGAAAGGAACCTTTTGTTTCCGGTGGGGCTGACTGGACTGATTGGGTCAGCTGGTATGGGAGGACCAGAGGGAGGAATCTGTTTATCGTCCTGTATTTTCAGCCTGATGGGTCTCCGCACTCCCCAGGAGATGTTCAGAAAGCCCTCGACCACCACCTCGCCATCTTCATCCTGTTACAGAGACAGACCAACAGACGCCCGCATGATCCTTTATTCCATTCATAACATTAAACTAGGGCTGGGAAATAAACAAAAATAATCAAAAGAACCGCTTTCATTATCCATTCACTAGATCATGTATAAATGACAGAAACGGTACTAAAATCTTTAAGAAGTCGTAAAAAAAAAAAAAAATCTTAGTCTCTGTCTCTCTATTTGATCCACTCCGAAAAAGTTATGGGGTCTTCATCACATGAACAACCCTTTTACCAACACATCCATAATCCTGCTCTTATTCAGGGTCCGGCTGTGGTGGAAGTCGGCTGAGCAGGCTTATCTACATGTTCCTCTACCCAGTAACACTCCCCAGCTCATCTTCAGCCTCCTAGCCAGAAGATACATATAATCCCACCAATGTGTTCTGGGCCCACCCTGGGATCTCCTCCCAGCTGAATGTGAATGGACGACCTTGAAAGGGAGACCCCTTGGAAGCCTAGTCAGACGTAATAACTACTTCTAGTGGCACATTTTCCGCAAAACCCTTTCTCATAAAAACCCAAACCAGTTTCTCCTAAGAGGAAAATAAAGAGGGGGGGATTTGTTTGATCAGGTATTTATGGTATTTTTTTTGCCTCACCTGAAAATATACAGTCATGTTTTTTCACCTCAGGAACATAATGAACTATATATGAAGTACGACAATAATCTCCCAACTTGTTTCATATCAATATCTCAATCATAGCCGATGAAACAAGCGGCTGTAATTAGATTCCTTCGTAGGGGGGGCTCAGCTCAGTCTAGGAAATAAGGTGTGGAGCTCAGATATCCGGAGAGAACTCGAAGTAGAACCTCTGCTGCTTCGCATCGAAAGGAGCCAGTTAAGGTGGTTCGGCCGTCTGATCCGGACGCCTCATGAGCAGGATGAGCTGCATCGGAATGGGCAAGAAATGTGATTTAAGGGTATTTGATCCTGGAATTGTTTTTGGTTTTTGGATGAGCTGGTCTGAGTATTTCAGAAATTGCCGATGTACTAGGACTTCACACACAACCGTCTCTGGAGTTTACAGAGAATGGTTTGAAAAAGAGAAAAATATCCAGTGAGCTGCAGTTCCCTGGGCGAAAATGCCTCGTTGATGACAGAGGTCAGAGGTCATAGGAGAGCGACCAGACTGGTTGGAGCTGATAGACAGCTCCAACCAGTAGGTAGCAACAGCAACTGTAACAACAACTGGTGACAACCGAGGGTGGAGAAGAGAGTCTCTGAGCACACAACATGTGGAACATTGAAGCAGATGGGCTACAGAAGCATAAGACCACATCTTCAGCCAAGAACTGGACACCAAAGCTACAATTCTCAAGGGCTCACCAAAGTTGGACAATGGCAGATTGGAAAAACGTTGAATGGTCCAATGGGTCTCAAATTCTGCTTAGACTTCAGGATTGAGGTAAGATGTAGTCGTAATCAACATGAAAGCATGGTTCCATCCTGCCTTGTATCAACGGTTCAGGAGGCTGCTGCTGGTTGAGTACTGGTGTTGGGGAAATTTTCATGGCTCACTTTCGGCCCCTAAGTACCAACTGAGCATTGTTTAAACACCAAAGTCTACCTCAGTATTGTCGCTGACCATGTCCATCCCTGTGACCACAGTGGATCCATCTTCTGATGGCTGCTTCCAGCAGGAAAATACACCGTGTCATGAATCTCATATCATCTCAAACCAGTTTCTTGAAAATGACCTTGAGGTCACTGGACTCAAAAGGGCTCCACAGTCACAAGATCTCAGTCCAATAGAGACTTTGGGACGCAGTGCAGACGATAATTTGGCAGCAACTGCGAGTTCTATCATGTCCACATGGACCAGAATCTCCGCGGAATGTTTCCAGCACCATGTTGAATCGATGACAGCAAGAATTAAGGTGGTTCTGAAGGCAAAAGCTGGGTCCAACCCGGTACTGGCATGGTGTACCTTATATTCGAAAGCAAGCAATGTTCAGAACATAATTTAAATGTACCTGATAGTAACTGAGGTGAAGTTGAGTCTGGTCCTTCAGGAAGCAGTTGTAGGTTTTCAGCAGCGAGAGAAACTTGGTTCTGCAACAACAATGGAGGTCGTATGTCAGTTAATGTTTTTCTCCTTCTCCAGATTTGTCAGGTACTTACATCAATCATTTTTACTATTATCTTTATATAATTGTGGAATACTTTGAAGCTTAACGCTTTCCACTCCGAACGCCCATATATGGACCTCAACGTTAACGGGACATCATTTCCTACCGAAAAAGCAGGTCTATGGCTGCAGCGGGCTTTAATGTCCTAGTGTACCTGAAAATAATCTCCTAGTACTCATGAAGACTCATCAAAGAGTAATATGAGACAAATAATGTTTATATTTGCACTTAAAAAAATTCTAACTATTTTTTTTCTCCTTTTTTACTGTGCACAATGCTAGATTTTTAATAAAACCATAAATTCATATTTCAGCCAAAGGTTGTATTATCTGCACATACCACCCATAATTTGCAGTCCAAATCCATCTTTTGGGCTGAAATCCCATTTTTGGCGCATTTTGGGACCATTGTCTGTCCAATTGTGTCAAACAGAGAACCTCCTGGTCATATCCCACAAAAAAACTGAAGAATAGCATGAACTTTGTGGTCTTTCAATCAAATTTGATGTAGTAGTTTCTGAAAAAAAGATCAGTGGCTGTTTTGCTTCATGGCGTTACTGTAATATAATGATGTTATGGCCTTTAATGTAAAGAAAAATCAGTCGAGGATAGAAATACTGTTTTTTTAATCACAGGTTGCTCACACGTAGTAGCAGGTACAATGTTACCGAAAGTGAAAATAAATCCTTTTAGTTCTTACATGCAGGTTATGCAAATTCACCTGCTAGTTGTAGAGCTATTTTACGTTTATTTTTTGGGAATGTAAAAAAAAAAAAAAAAAACTGAGTGAGGGCTTAACAGGTTAATAAAGTCTCCAACCTGGACAGCGTCCTCCCGTCTCCTGTCCGGATCACGTGAAAGTGAGCTGCTTTATTCATTGCTGGCTGCATCGACTTTGGTAGAGAGAGAAAAAAAAACAAGTGGGGAGAACATTAGTAGCAGCAGCTGGTGTACGAACACCACAGACGGAGCTAAAGCCTGAGCCTGGAGCAGCAGACAAACAGACTGGCTGAATCACCGACAGCGTTACTATTTCACGTGTTCCTAAATAAAGACAGCCGGTCAGCATCGGGTCAACGTGGAGAAAGAAACACCGACACATCCCGACACATCCTCTCCCTCCTGCCTGAAATGAGCTTTTATAAATGCAGTCTCACCTTCTCTGGTTGAGTTTCATCAAAACTCTCTTCTCAATTCTCTCTGTCTTTCTTCCCTCTGTGCTTTAAATGTTTTTGCTCCCCCCTCTCTCTCTCTGTTTCTCTCTCTCTCGCCCTCTCTCCTTGTGTTTTTGTGTTATAGTTATCTCTCTTTCTCTCTCGCTCTCTCTCTCGCTCTCTCTCTCCTGCTAGCTATGCCTTAACTCTTTCTGTTTTAGCTCTATCCTCCGAGAGATGTAATAACAGTACTCCACCCATAACCAGTGATGACAGTGGAAACCCAGCCGTTTGTTTATTCTTTGGTCAAAGCCGCTGAGGCCCGTGTCTTTGAACTGAGGTCGCTGGAATAACCACACATGGCTTCTCTTTTTTAGACCTTAGCACTTCTCTGTTATTTTCTTCCTCTGGTTTTCTTTCTTTTCGTCTGTAGTGCTGTGAAAAAACGCGGCTGACCGTTTTAGCATTACGCTACTTTCACTCTTTCTGCCTCGGCCTGTTTGGAGGTATGAAGTATCTCAGGTATTCGTCCCAGCGGACAAGCCCCTCCCTTCTTCTGACTGACAGCTCCAAAATAAAATGTATGAGAATTCCACACCTGTCAGCCTAAATGTGACAAGACTATACTAACCTCTAGAATAATGCTCGTGTGACATGTGGAATGTGGTTTCATTTTACAAACCCCATCTTCTTGCACAACGTGTAAGGAGATGGATGGCGAGGAATTAAAAATTTGAAATGCTACATACATGTTAGAGGTGTATGTTTGGATAGGGATGCATGAAGACATGGAAATCACAATATAACACCTTTAAAACAACTAAAAAGCCAGAGCAGTGTCATCTAAGACCTATAAAACACAAACTCAAATGCATCTTGACATCAGGCCTTCATCGGGAAGCCAAGCTGATCTCACAGAGAGGGAAGTTCTTTATAGTGGTGATGACACTAAGCCGGCCTGTGGTTCTGACCACATCCCATCTGTCAAAGGTGACAGAAGATGAGGACTTAGACAGATACTCAACATCCAGACATCAACACAGGTTTAAAACACAGCTGTAACATATTCTATATCTTCCTCTTTCCTTAACATTGAAGAATATTTAAGGACTGGGTCTGGTTTCAGGGTTTATGAATAAACTTTATGGTATGTCTGTTCGAGCCTAGGAGGTTCTGGTCAATTCTTTTAGGAACCGTCATATCCGTCATATTAACGCAATACCTCAAAACCTTCATGGATCATTTGTATTACCCCCCCTAGACCTCAGTGCAAGGAAGAACTGGATTGGTTTTGGGAAAGGTGGTTGTATATTTCCAACACTAGGAGGAGCTTTTATCTCCAAAAATTTTCTGACCATAATTTCACAAAGGTTGGTCCGATTAAATTGATTTAATGCACACGAATCGAATCGACTCGAAGAGATCTATTTCGTATTCGTCACATTTTAATCTAATAATTCATAGTTAACTCACTAGGGGGAGCTTTTTCCAAAAAAACTGTGTTTTTTGGACATAAGTTTGTAACCGTTGGTCCGATTTAGTCCAAATATGATGCATGTGAATCGTTTTGGGGAGATCTATCTTGTATACATCATATTTAAGTATAATATTTCCTATTTTAGGGGGAACTCTTTTTAACACAGGGGATTGGGGGCTTTTCGGGGTTATACCCCTGCTGTCATGGACGACATCATAGGCCTACTTTGGTTCCAAAAGATATATTCAAACTCAAACTAGGCCCAGGAAGGATGAACTAACTTAAGAAAAACTCCAGCATTAAAGTTGGTCGGTGCATTTAAATCAAAGGAAACTCATATCATGAACTCAATGCAAACATGTAGGGTGATGATGATGATGCCTACTTGGTGAAGCCAGACATCCTCTTTGTTCTCAGGGAGAAAAGGATTTTTCCTAAGGTGAGTTGGCTGGTCCGGTGTATCTGCCCATCCAGGATTAAGGATACAGGTAGAGATGTGGCGGAGATCTTTCTACATACATGTTTGAGTATTTTGGGCCACATTGCTGCTGGAGGTCTATTGTCATTGGTTATCGCCACTATATGAGCTCCTTCCTTTCCATGAGATCTCTTTGATTCAAAATCAATGAAAGCAACCGGTAAGAGAAGAACAAGCTAAATGTCGGTCACGCAGAAATAAACTTTTTACCCTTACAAATAATGTGTTCTGTGTTTATTTCCTGCTTGAACAAACGAAAGGAAGCTATGACTTTTATTTCACATTTTCCTTTAATTTAAGTCCATAAGTTTAAGTTTATAACCCAATATCTGGACTTCACAGTCTATACATTATACAGCACCTTAGATATACTCGTAATTCTCCCCTCATTTTATGATGTGCATTTCCGAGTGACGACTGAGTCTCGACTCAGGGAAGAATTTATCCTGGCTTCAATTCAGGATTTAATAATAGAGGTCAGTTTGTTCTTGATGTACGATTGAGAAATGCTTGAACGTGTGAGCGCCTTTCAGAATCTCAACCCATGGGCACCTGGCCAGCGGCAGGACTTTACTGCATCGAAGCCACTAATTTGTAATTCCCAGTTCAGCACACTGGATCCCATTTTTACGGACCAGGCATGCATTTGCAGAGAAATTGTAATAAATATAGAAAGTAGAGCACAGGAGGAAAAATAGAGAGGATTATTGAGCAGTTCTTTTCTCGTACACCATGTGCTTAAAGTTCTCTATTACCTCTGAGCTGAACTCGTGCGAGCGGTTCATGTGAGTCTTTCAAGCCTCGACATGTAGGCTTTAAGGTTCCCTTCAGCAAATATGTGTGAACTGTGTTCCTGTGTGGGTGTGAGTCCTGAATCACAGACGCGTCAAAATACAAAGCAAAACCAACGACAAGGGAGAACTCCTGGTAAACGTAGTGATAAAATATTACAAAGTAAACAATATCTTAGCGTTCAACTGGAAGTAGTTGATTTGGTTAAAGGGAGCCTGATGATCCGGAAGGTTTGGAGAAATATCTAACCGCAGCGAAACAAAACACTTTGTTGAATTATTAAAAGAATAACCTGTCACACCCTCGTCACCAAAGTCCATGAAATAAATCATTATGGAGAGTTTTAACCTTTGCCACATGACTTTAAATCAAGAAGAAGCAAAAATAATATCATAATTGTCACTAAAAGTGCAATTTGTTCAGTATTGGATCAATTTAACATAAATTACAAAGAGGGAGAGTACAGAGATAGAAATTAAACATAAAAGTATGTTATGTTATCTTGTGATAGTCGTATTATGGGAAAACGCCATACGGATACAGAAGGAAGAAAAGAGGATGCAGTTAAAAGTAAACAGTAAAACGCATGCTTTTTTTTTTTTATTGTGCTTGACTAACACAACCAGGTGTAATGAAGCCCATGACACACCCTGTTACTCCTTTTATTAACTTCTGGTGTATAACTTCCTCTTTCCTATTCCACTCTTTTGGTTCTTTGTACTGTATTTTAATACAGATTCGACCCAAACATGTAAGGTTAGAATAAAGCCTCTCTCCCTCTGTTATGCTGCTTGGTTAGAAAACAGGAGTCGCCACTCTGTTAGACATACAGTAGAAACGTGTTTAAAGTAACAAATGTTCAAAATTCCCTTTTTATTATATTAGATAATGGAAAATGTTGAGGAGAGGCTATGATTGCTCTTCAAAACGCTCACCAACAGGCAGTAAAGTCACTATAATAAACTAAAATATGAAATAAATGATTAAACATGCACTCCTACCTGGTCAGTCTCCAGATTAATCAAGCTGATTCATTGTAGAGGTACCTTGTCTGTGTGTGTATGTGTGTGTGTGAGAGTGTTTGCGTGAGTGTAAGTGTGTGTTCATAGGTCCAGAGCAAGGATCATGTGGTACGCGGTGAACTTAGGCAGTAGTTGGTTAATTATTATAGAACACGTTGAGACAACGTTTAGAGGGAGGAGCTGACCGACACCAGATATGACTCTCCTGCTTTGTGTGTGAGTGTGTGTCAGTGTGGCTGTCTGTCTGTGTGTGTATGTGTGTGTGTCTGTGTCTGTGTATGTCTCGGTGCGTCTGTATGTATGTCCGCATGTGTTAGTGTGTTGTGGCTGTCTGTAAGTGTGTGCGTGCATGTGTGTGTGTTGTGTCCTTCTGTATGTATGCGCGCATGTGAGTGTGTCTTTATGTGTGTGTCTGTGCGTTCACATGTGTGTGGCTGTCTGTTTATGTGGGTGTGTGTGTTTGTATGTCTCTGTGTGCGTGTGTGTGGCTGGAACGACTAAGATTTAACCAGACGATTGTTTTTTTTCTGATACCTTTCAATGTTTGTATTTATCTTAAACGTCAGATTTTTAGCCCTCTACTGCATGAAATTTGATTTTAAGGGGGAAAAATGTGTTTTATAACTTATTATATTACAAAAATCTGTAAAATCTGAAGTGTCACGTGATGCTCGGAGCTGATCGGGCCTAAAAGTCTTGTGTCCTCCCTGGTCTGGTACAAATAAGAAAGGGCTTCTGTTCTAGAGGAAAGTCCCTCTGCGTATGAATTCAACTTATGATGTCACTAGAAAACGTTTGTGCACATCCTGGTTGAACCAAAACGAAAGATGGGCGGGAGAGGAGGAGAGGCTAAGGATACCTTAGCTAGCCAAACATAGATGATGAAACAACGTGCAACTTAAATTCTGCAGATAAGACACACGACATGACTGTCGAGCGTTTGTCTGCTAATATAACCAAAGTTTTGGATAGAGTGTTATCCAGCATAATGAAGCTGATCGGCGAGCTGAGACGGTTGACAACTTGTTTGAAAGAACAGGGGAAGTGGTGAAGCAAGTCTCTGAACTTGAGAACGCCACGGCCGCTAATTTACCTCAGGTGGAAGCGCCAGAAGTTCGAGTGAGGAAGGCTCTGGTTTGGCTGGAATTGTCGGGTTAGAAGAAGGTGTCGAGGGCAAAACGGCTGTTGAGTTTTTGGAAAAATGAATACTGGAAGTTCTTGCTCTCCAGATGGACCATTTAAAGATGTCTAGGGTCCACCGCACCGGGCCAAGAATGACACTTGCCTGGAAGGGGGGACCAAGGTTTTTTCCCCCGAGTTGTTGAGGTAGAGGAAGGAGTCATCCAATGCGTGCCAAGCACAATGAGATGCTGGAATAAAATATTCCTTCCTGTATCCAGCAATCATAAAACTCCTCAACCTTATAAACCCTCTACTGCAAGAATTTTCGTTTTAGAGGGAAAAATATATATTTTACCCAAATTTTTGATAGTTTGGGAGTCCCTGACACTTGTTCTTTATCACCACAGCCGCGTTGGGAGACTGTGAGGGTTTTATTTTGCTGGGTGCCCCATCTGTCAACCCCGGTGTACGCTCCAATGTAATTGCTGCGCGGCATAAATAAGCGGTTATCAAGAATCCAGTGTGGTTATTGGAACAGGCTTAAACGCAGACAAAGTGGCTAACTTAGTTTACAAAGATTCTTGTCCAATTCTCTTCAGTTGAGCATTAGACATCGAGTTAGACATAGTCGTCTGTTGGCTACTTGTGCATTGCATTCCATGCTGAGAGAATGTAAGGCCAGGTGGGAATCCTTTGAGTCAGTTATTAAAGAACAGCATGTGGTTCTGCGGGGGGGTTGCAAGACTCTTCCTGAGTGGATCAAATTCTACGGGACACCCTCAGATCCGGCCAATATGATTATATTGTCGCCCCTTTCTTTGGTTTTGCTTGCAGGTATTGCTTACCGTACAGACTGACCACTAACTGGATCTCAAACCTGACTCTCGGGTCCACCCTTCCTCGCTCTTGTCACTCTCAAGCTCACCGTCCTCACTGTCTGAAGGAATGAACCTAACAGCTCCATCAGGTTCCTTCTACCCATAAAATGTAACTCTGTCCATTTTGTGCGAGCAACCGTAGATAGTAACGTAAAAACATTGATGATCGTGATGGTGACGCATCCCAGCACATCTACGCCCCTTACCGTGAAATTGCCCCTAAAGTTAAAGTGGCCTTACTGCAGAATGTAGCTTTGATGCAAAGAATGAAAAATAACAGTTTTCGTATATAAATAAAAACAAAAAAGTCTGAAAACTATCATGTATAGGCATAAGTCCTAATTTAACACTTGTGCGATTCTTTGAAGTGAGTGCTTCGAAAGGCAATGAGTTCAGATGCTTGATTCCACATCAGTGACATATAACCTTGACAGTGTCAAGGTCATATGTCATGACCTTTGCTATCCATCATCTGAATCAATAGCCTGTGTGAAGGTGTCGACAAGCAAACAAGTGTTGTTTTATATTTTTATGCTGATGACACAATTATAATTTTGTTCTTATTTAACTGAACTTTAGGTCTTTTATTCTACTAACACACAAATAACATCCTCCAGTCAATTCAAAGTGTTTGCTTTCAGTAGGCAAATCAAACAACGCACATCTGGTTACCCCCAACATGTGAGCTGCTTAAGCTGTGGACCACTCTTTCAGTGTCCACAGCCCACAGCAGCCGTGGAACGATCCATCTCAAACCTGAACCTTGTGGAAAACAAAGCGCAGAGGTTGCCAGATCGTCTTTTGTTGGCAATGCTGATGTTCCAAGCAACAACAGCGATGGCCGAGACCTTTTTGAAACACGGCCAACACAAAGCTGCAGCGACTCAATCCCATCCACATTTAAGGTAAACCTAGGCCTACGCTGTCCCCCCTGACATCAAGGGTATATCCCCGATACAACCCCAATCCCCTGCGTTGTATATGATATTCCCCTGATTGAATTCCTCAAATTAATTGTGAGATGTGAAGAAAAATTTGTCTCCTCGGGTTGATTCATATGCACCAAATGTGGACTAAATCAAACCAACGATTGAGAAATGATGGTCCGAAAACTTTGCGAGATTAAGCTCCTCCTAGTGTTGGAAATATTCAACCAACCATTCCAAAAATCAATCCAGATCTTCCTTGCACTTAGGTCCGGGTGGGTATAAATTTTGAAAATGATCTATTAAATAGTATTTGAATTTTCACGTTAATACGAAGGATCTGCGGCGGTGGCGGTCAGCGATGGAGATTCCATGATATCCGAAACTTTTCAAGTACATAATTATTGAAAATATATATATTTTTTTTTATGAAGAACTTAGAACCCATTAAAAGTGCTGCATAAATTAAGTATTATTTGCAGAGGTAAGAACAGAGCTTTACTGATCTGAACATTCTTTCCTCACATAACAAGAATGTGGTTCCAGTGGAAAAACAGGGCTTCAGTTTCTTGATGGAACGAACCTCAGCAGAGAACGAAGCCCTGTAATGGTTCACCTAAATGTTAAACTGAGTACATTTATTGTGCGCACATGTGGATATCTTCGGCCTGGTACAACTGTGTAGAAAGACCCAACAAATTTTTCCCCTTTTTCATAACGTTCTGTCCTGTAGGGAGGTTTTTCTTGGTGCTATCAGGATTACCAGGGCCACATGGGGCTTCTTTTTTTTTTTGCTTAAAAAACCCAAAAAACTATTAAAAACCAAAGAACATCGTGGATAACATATCATGTGATGTGAAAGCCAGGTGGAGATGTTAAACTGTAAGATCCGGACCAACAGTGGGGTCCAAAGCCTAACCAAGAAGACAGATGCAGTATCCTATATGTGGAAAAGAAGGAATGGAATAACTAAACAAGAAAGAATCATTGTGTCCAGGGTCCAATGAATAAATAAATGAATAAAACACGTTTACTCAGGATGAACTGTCCTCTCATGGTTGAGGTGTAGAAGCAGTTCCTTATGTGCGTCAGGAGAGGGAGTCAAAGTATCAGAGCAGGCAATAGTCCAAAGTTAAACTGCTGAGTCAGCAGAGCAGTGACTCCACAAAGTTTTCACTTTCTGCTTTTTGTCTAGTGTTCATTCTTTGTTTCAGACTCTTCACTGGTGTGTATTCTTCATGAGTAAAATTATATTTAAGCCTATTTTAGTAACACCCCATTCTGTCATAGAGGATAAATCATCTGTGGGAGAGCGTCACCTAGTGGATGGCAGTGACATCAGTGAAGGATTTGCTTTAATCATACGTTGTTTTATGTATGACATGCATATGGAGGAAAATGAGTCAAACAATATGACAACCTTGTCATAGACAAAGGTGATATCGACTACATGATATCCCTAATTTACCCTCACAGAAGATCATCTCATCTCACAAAACAGTCACAACTCGACTAACTTTATCATATTTTCATAGTTTACTTTCATTGATATTCAAATCAAACACCAAACAAAAGCAATCGTTTAGATGTTTCACATTTTTATATTTATGTGTTCATTATATGTGTTTATCTGCTTTTACCTTGCAGCTTTTATGAGATTTGATCCAAATGTAAAGTGCGCTATAAATAAAATGCATTAATATTATTATTATTATTATTATTATGACATGTCTTTAGGTTGTGCTCCACAGATTCACCTCATTTTATAATTGCAATAAGAAAAGAAAAACAAAATTAAGAAAAGATATAAGTTGGATGTAAGCAGGAAGTGATCTTTTTTTCTTTGCAACCACATAAGAATCATCAATCAGTAAGTAGTATGGCTTATAATATAGTTGATTCCTTTTTCTCAGTGTGAAGGAGGTTATTCCAGTTTATGCTAAATTGCTCGTATGGACTCGTAATGGTAAATATTCTTATCCATTCATGAGCAAGGAGACCAAAATACAAGAGACTTTTTTTTTTATGTAACTTGCTGGGCATAGTGTATCTCTCTCCAGCAGTCTTATATACGACTATATCAAAGTTAAATGTATCGTTTTGTGTTTTTTTGAGCAAAAACGTACAGTTTTTCCTTCACAGCATCAACAGTTGGCTCGGTTAACCGTGTCTGGTGGTGGCAGCACAATTGTTGACTCCATCCTAAGCATAATGGATAACGAGCAAATGAACTGAAATGCCATTCCTTTCTTAAAATAACACAGGACACACAGGCTGGAAGGCGACAGGTGGACAAAGGGCTGAGTGAGGGTGGAGGTGGTGGTGGTGGGGGGGAGTGTAACAGTACATATGTACTGTACATGCTTATAATACATGTATTACATGTAATGTTGATGTGTTGCCTGCATGTTGAAGCTAAAAGAATGTAAATATGCAAAGTACACAGAATATTCAGAATCAGCTTTAACGTGATAGTATAATGACAATGCCTATATATATATATATATATATATATATAAATATATATATATATACAAGTATGTTTAGCTGTTTCATATCCTACAGAAGAGGTAGCGGGTGTTTGAGGGGTTCTGGAGTCCTGGGTTATTGACTCTATAGGACAGTTTTTAATTGCAGAAGGAACTGTTCACATTGCCAGATGTTGTTCTGTGCTGACACTCTGCTCTTTCCTCAAAGTCCACTTTCTCAGAACTTTGTCCTGTCTCTGTCAAAAAGGTAATCTGACTCTGCAGCTTCTCTTCCTCTTCCTCTCTTCCTCTGCGGCTTCAGTGTTTATTTGGACCACTTTTGTGTCCAATACAGTACATTTACAGGATTCAACTGGAGACAAAGCAGATGAGGATATGTGACAACAAAAACATGGATTTTGGATCGCCTTAGACTGTTTCGGTGTTTGGGTATTGTTTGTGTTGCAGCTTCAGCGACTCGTGACAGTTTGAAGCCAACATGGAATTTAACTGCAGAACTTTAAGCTCAGCTTCTTCTGTGGTTTGATGAATAATAAAATAAAAGTTTACTGACGGTGTTGTTGATTTTGGTAAATGACGTGGGCCTTAGAGAGTGGCTCCTGAACCTGACTCTACATGAGGACAGCTAGCAGCTGTCACTGTCTATCTCAAACACACACACACACATACACACACACACACACACGTACACACACACACATACACCCACCCACCCACACACACACACACACACAAACAGCTCATGGCTGTCCCTGGCTGCGACACACGCAGACGCACACAGTGAACAAACACATTGAGTGAACAAAAAGAACATCTCTTTACCTGCCATGTGAATCTAACTGCCGGCTTACACCTAACCTGTCGGAAAAGATTTGTCAAGAAAGACCCTTCTAGAGCCGGGATGATGAGCATGGAAGCTTTTTCAGTCCTCCTGCTGGCTGTGGTCACCTCAAGTTCTGGGCTGCAGAGAGGTACGTGAAGTTTGCTTGAGCTCTCAGCGCTCTTTTGGCATAATGTGGTAATATTTAATTCATAAATCAGCGTGAAGACTACAAGTCTTTAATGTCCACATATCATAAAAGCATACAAAAAAAACAAAAATGTACAAGGATGAAAAGCCTGGCTCTGCATTTACAATTTACCTTGTGCTTTTGAAGAAATTTGATGAGCTCACTGGGCTTCAGGCCAGGAATGAAAAAGAGGGCATCTTCTACTCTTTCACCTTCTGTGTGAAATTTTTCCAAAAATATGGAGGACTGAGATTTTCCAGGTGTTTATAGGCCTGCATAGTGCTAATCTGCCAAAACTTATCTCCCTCCTACATTCTAGCATATCGGTTCTCTGTTTGCAAACTGCCCAAAAAATTGGTTGTAGTTTCCCTTTTTTTTTTTGCACTAGTTATGTGAAAGGCTTTAGAATGCAGCTGGTGGCGTACCCCAAGGATTTCAGGACATGTGAGATGGATTGCATATCAAATGCTGGCACAGTTTTGCAGACACGGAGAGCGGACCCGTGACATACAATCCATGTTTTATAAGCACGGTTATACAGTATGTGCTGCAGAGAGGCTCTCAGAGACAGCTGCTGCGGTTATTGTCACATTCTAGAAGGTGAATGTTGTGGTTATAGGTTGAGTTGACCCTGGTTCATAGACTTTGTTGCATTGAAAATGCCTTTGCTTTGGTTATCTTTGGTTATGTCCTCAACAAAAAAAAATGGAAAAATTATTTATTTGGGTCAACAGTAAGTCCTTACATGCTTTAATAAGCACAAAAAAAGTTCTACTTAAGGAATAGGACTTTCTCAGTGGCCATGGTTAATGGTTCCTCCACGGTGGCTACTTTGACCTGTGGTGTCCTCCAGAGCTCCATCCTTGGCCCCTTACTCTTCGGCAGTAGGCACGCTTCTACTGGATCATTTTATACAGTGTCATATTTCAAACAGGTTCGGTGGAGTTGCACATATCTTTGTATAAGAAATAGTGACTCAAAATTTGCTCAACCAAGCAGTTGAGAAGAACATTAAAGGGTTAAATGTACAGAAATTCCAAAGAAGAAGAAAAACTCCCCCCCTTAAGACGATGTATGTATTATCGGTGCTACATATTAAAAAAGTTACCTGTTATTTGTCAGTTACTTATTCAGAAAGCTTATTCAGAAATGTATTTATTTTTAGATTTAACTTTAAAAGATCATTAGAAGATGAGAAAATTAAAAAAAATTTCGGGCTTTAGATTAACATCTGATGAAACTGAGCCCCATTTTACAAGGTGTGTTTATCAACTGTGGATTGATGAGTGTTTTTGTCATACTAGTGTTAAAGGCTCTTTGTTTTGTGTGTGGGTCTGATGGGATGGATATCACAAAAAGTCTCATTTTCTGCAGGGCTTTTTTATTTTGGGATTGAATTATCTACCAACAGGAAGCTGTTTGTTGTTTGTTTGTGTGAAATATATGCTAAGTTATGACTGGATTTGGTGAAATCTCATGTTGTGGTGAATCGTCGGATTCTTGTACCGATGAAGAGTCTTGATCACTTTATTTTCTTCAACAGCTGAGAAATACAACCTTTTTTTTTATTTATCAGTTTGCCAACATCATGAAAATTTTAAAATAGAATGGTAGGTCAATCAAAATTAAAATAGCCGGGCATGAACAATTCCCAATTTTCGATAACTGTCTGCAGTTGGATTGTAATCCGTGCCTGTTAGAAAAAATGTATTTGGATACAGGCCTAAATGAGTCACAGTCCATCTCAGAGTCATTCAAATATCTTAAATGTATGTGTGAAATACAAGAAGTTATATTTAGACCAGTGAGTCCTTCTTCATTTTTAGAATTAGAAAAATAAAACTTTCAGAAATATGTCAGTGGACAACGTCCCTTAGAATTCTGAAATTTAAGACAGAATTAAAAAAAACAAAACAAGGTAATGGTCCTACATCTCTTCAGTAAATTTAAAATCAATTTATACTTTTCATTCAGTCTTTTTTTATATGTTAAGTAATTCCTCTGACTTTAATCCCAGAATTCTGACTTAAATTACCATTTAAGAAATACATCAAATGACCACTGCAGTACCCCAAAGTGCCCCTAGGGGCAGGCATTAGCCCCATTTGAGGAACAATGATTTCCATGATGAATAGATTCTGATCCACCCCATCGTTTATTCATAGTGGACCCCTATTTGGGATCGGGTTGCCGTGGCAACAGGCTAAGAAGAGTTTTCCAGACATACGTCTCCCCAGCAACATTCTCCAGCTTATCCTGTGGCATCCCGAGGTGTTTCCAGATCAGCTGAGGTATATAGGCCCTCCAGCGAGTTCTGAGTCCTCATCTGGGTCCCTAACCCTAACCCTAACCCCTGATCAGATATGACAACCCATAAACTACTAATAAAGACCACTTGATTCCAGATTCCAGCAGTAGGTTTTCAGAGTCAGAGATTTACTTATTGGTGTGTCTTTGTGTTTTGGCGGTGGTGGGCGGGATGCTTCCTGGGCGCAGAGCCTCTTCGTTGTATTCCCGCCCCTGTGGTGCAGGGGACTCTGCGTCGTGGGTGTTCTCGTGGCTTCGGGGGATGGGCTTATTTATCTGGCTTCTGCTGGACTCTGGAGGGGGCTCTGTGCACTTTCGGGGATCTTATTGCATGATCCTGGCCCAACACACCATCAGTAGGTGCTGAGCCAGTGTTTGAGGTCAACACCACCGCTCTGTGTTCGGTTCTCGGTTCTCCGGCTGGGGGAGCATTGAACATAGAACACCAAACACTGTCCTTTTGTCCTTGTTTGGCTTGTCTCGTCTCTGGGTTTCGTATAAGGTTGAGCAGATAAAATAAGTCTTAGTTAATAAAAACCCCGTAATAGGCTTGTCTCTCAAAGTGGGCTGGTGTAGAACACAAACAAACTCGCACTGAAACAAAAAAGACCCCCAAAAAAAACTAAAGAAAAAGAAACGTGTCTGCTACAAGTTCAAAACTGCATGTATTTTTTAAGAAATGGTGTCTACTATTGTCGGCACAAACCATAAATCGACGTTCAGACAGATGAAGCAAAACAAGGGAAAAGAGAGATTTTGTATAGTATAGCTGTATTTGACCTTTGACATGATGTCTCATCCAAATAAAGAGACATCATCATGGTGACATCATCTTAGCGTGTGAAATGTCTTGGGTTCAATTCTACAGAGATATAAAATGGAGTGCACACATTTGGTGCACAAACGTTTCTCCTATCACAGGAACATGATGAACTATTGTTGCAGGATTCTGTTTTGACTCAGCCTGGAAAATATTTTCCTATTTCTAAGGTTTAAATGACAGTGATGTTGGCGAAGGTACAGTTTGAACTCTCTGAGTGCTTTCCAGTTTGAAATCAGTTTGAGCAAACAAATAAAAGGAATGTCGATCTTTATTATTGTGTTATGGGTTATGGAAGGTCTCCTCGGTTCATAGCTACCCTGAGTCAACAGTTTTCAAGGTGCCTGCTTCTAATTTCTGACTTAAATGAAGTGTTTGTTGTTATTATCCACGGGGATCCTTTTTGTTTTTAATCTTCATAATTTCCTCTTGTTGTTGATTATGTGATTTTCTTGTTGTACACTCCTTTGAAACATGCTTGACGATAACCGGTTCCAATAAAGTTTACTTTATTGTTTACAGCATAATTCCAGCTAAGCTGGGGCAGACAAAAGCACCCATCTGTCAAAACAATGATGTCATTTGTTAATACGCCTGTCGTTTTGTCAACAAGTGTTAACAAGTTTTATTGTAGAATATGCTCTAGAAGAATGAATCCAGACGACTTAAAGGCAGCGGGATTGTTTAAAGAGGGCGTTGCCGAGAATGTGAATCACTACAAACAACGGATAAATCCCCTGCAGTCATCTGATTACCCTGACATGATGCAAGAACAATACTATTTCTATGTTTACTCATGTTCGACCATCACGAAACATCATGAATGTTGCAAAAAAGAATTGAAGCAGTCAAAGAGCAGAGTAAATGTTGTTCACGCTGTAAAAATAATCCATAGCATTTACAATAGATGCAAGAAGCTGTGGTTAACAGAATTTCACAGTAAAAATAAAGCTATCTACTGTCTTTACTGTAGCCGTTTGACAGTTTTTTTAACAGTAATTTTTTGTTTACTTTTTAAAAAAAATTTAATTTTCAAAATAAACAACAAGATAACATAACAAAAATCATGACTTTTTGAAACTATAAGTTAAGTTATGCAGTGTCAATAATAATAAAAATAATAATAGTAATAGTAATAATAATAATAATAATAATAATAATAATAATAATAATAACATATATACTTTTCTGTGTTTAGAAAAATGTAAAACAAAAATCATAAACAGCCAAAACTTTCTGAAATTTCCGAAACCATTAAGAGATGGGCAACATTCAAACGTGCATTTTTACTAAATTTATAATGCACTTATCTCAACAACAGACAACAAATAATCTAAATGATAAACAACAAATCAAAACTAGAAATCCTCTCAGAGAGCTTACTTCTGCCAATAATATTGGTACTTAAACCTTAAAAAATGTTTTCGAGCAAATTTGAAAGCTAAATCCTGTAAGAGTCGTTCGTTGGAGGTTTGTAAACAATGAAAAGAAAGACAAAAAAACAATTGTTTTGTTTGCACTATAAACATGTTGAACATTTTATCTCTTATGATGTCTCTTTTCTCTGATCTGATTCTAACTAAATTAGCTCATATATTATGGAAAGAAGTAACTTATCAGATCAGATTGAGAGAAAATATTCATGTCAGTAAATGAAAGAGAATGGTTCTGCACCAGGGGAAACTGCCAAGAATCTATGACACCGGGTAGAGGATTATAGACTATGAGAGTAAAAACTCAAGGTGATGGACCAGTTTTTTTTTTATTGTATTTTTTTTTATATATACTTTAGAACGCAAAAGAGACCGAGTTTTTATTTTGATAATGAAGAATGAACTTATATAGGAAATATTTAAGTTTTAAAAAAGTTTGTCATCATTTGTTTTGGAATCTGTACTTTAAGTTGTTTGTTGTTTAGTGGCTTATTTATTTACCGGATCAGATAATCTGAGCCAGTAAATAAAGTACCTGTCCAATTTTTAGACAATGTAAATATTTACCAAAATTCTGCAATTCTGTACAATAGAAGACATCAGCAACAAAAGCAAAAAAGGCAGATGTTTTAAGGAATTAAAAAATGTTTGTAGCTAGAAGCAGCACAGTGCTAGCATTCATAGAATGGCCAAAATAACTCTGAATTTTCCAAGGCGAATATTTTTAGACCTAATGTGCTGCTTCGGTGTGGACACTCAAAGAATGATAATGAGAGGTGCTTGGTTTGGAGCTAGAAGGTTTCTGTGGAGGCCAGATGTGAGTGTTCTCCTCTTAACAGCGCTGTAAATCCTCCGGTGTCCGAGCAGCATTTTAAAACTGGACCCTGTCAAATCATCAGAGTCTCTGGTTTGTTGAGTCTGATGAGCCAAGAGGTTGAACACCGCAGGGAAACGTTCATCGTTTAGATAGTTTCCATTTGTTTTCAGACAGTGACTTGGTAAAAGTAAGAATAACACGGTGAGAAAAGAAGACATACACTCATAAGAAACTGTGCCTTCGCTGGTGTCCCCGACAGCCAGGGTATGTCCCCGAAAAGTCCCCAATCCCGTTTATTGCACAAGCAATTCCCCTGATTGAACTCCTCTACATAATTGTGACGATATGTCCGCAGTATTTATAGAGTAAGAGCTGCTCGAACTGAGTAAAATATGAGCTTTTAGATAAAATATAATATTAACGAGATATATCTCCTCTAAACGATTCAAATGCACCAAATTTAGGCTAAATCAGACCAAAGGTTGCAAAATTAAGGTTTGAGAGATAAAGCTCCACCTAGTGTTAGATATCTACAACTGACTCTACCAAAATCAACCCACTTCTTCTTTGCTCTGACATCTATAATTGGATAAAGTTTGAAAATGATTCATGAAATGTTTTTGGAGTTATTGCTTTAACACGAAGGGCCAAAGGCGTACGCTACGGCGGAAAGGGCGGCAGATGTGGCGATGGCAGTTCTATATCATCCCAGACATTTCTGGGTTATAATTAAGGTTAATGGCTTTCACATAAGACAGTAAACATTTGTTTCATTTTGGCCTTACATTTACACGCCAATGATGTTGCCGTCGAAAACGCAAACGATTGTATTCTTGGTCTCCTCGTAAACTAGCAAAACATAACTTCTGAAAACAGTGACGCCCAACTTTGCTCATGACTGCCACAAAGTCAGTCGAATAGCTAAAGGACACAACAACAAAAATTAGGTACATGCTTTTGTCTCCGACAGCAAGGGACTAACCCCGAAAAAGTCCCCTGTGTAGTACAAGCAATCCCCCTGATTGAACACCTAAAATTAAATGTCTAGTTTTATCCACAGTATTTTCACTACAAAAGCTCCAGGAAGTGATTTAAGTATGAATTATTAGATTAAAATATGGGTAAAGTATGTAGAAGACCCTCAAGTCGATCCATATGCACCAAATCTGGACTAAATTGGACAAATAGTTGAGAAGTTATGGCTCAAAAACTTTCGTAGATAAAGCGCCCCCTAGTGCCCGAAATATACAACTGACCTTCCCAAAAATGAATCAGGTTTTTCCTCTCGTGAAAGTTTATGTGGGTATAAAATTTTAAAAGGATTCAAAAATAGTTTGTTGAATTTATCAATGCTCCTTAAGCAAATAATGTAGTTTCTGCACTATGAAATGTTACGTCGCCACCAACTGGCCTGATCCAGGAACTACTGCCAAACTGTGTTTGCAGCTCCGTGTGAGTTTCAACACTGTTGTCTGAACACTGAACTTCTTCTGAACTGAAAACGTCTGTGTTTTGAGCTAAAACGGGTTCATGTAAACAATGTCTGCCTCTACTGTTCGTTGTACTGAGGATGGACATACTATCTTTGCTGTCGGAGACGACAGGCAAAGGCCTAGTTTTTAAAAAATAATTTCATGAATTAAAATAATTCTGCACATCCTAGTTTGTGTAAACGTTGAAAATAATACTTATTAGCATAGTACATAACTTTCTACAGTGTTGCTTTGCCTCACAACCAAACACACCCCCATTGCACATACTGGAAATATCAGCCATTTGACTACAAAGGTCACTGTCGAACAGCTTTTTGTCGTCACTAACGAAGTGGAAATTACTTTTCTAGTTTTCTTTTTGTTTTTTTCATAAGCTTGAGGAGCACCTCCCCTTCCTCCACATAGCCTAGAGGGTTGACCACTGAGGCTACGAGGATGGCTTCTACACTTAACTTTTAAGCTGTTTTTGGTATACCATCAGGATGAAATTATATTTATATACAATATAAGTATAATATATTTTGGAGTAAGCACACTTGAATACTCAAACACTCAATTTACTTGAGAAACGTCGAGTACGGCTCCAAAGGCGTCTCAAAAACATGATGTAAACATAAATCATGTAACACTGGTGTTTAAAGTCATATCAGTCTTTCTGTGTGATTTACAGTAGCGCCCTCTCGCCATATCGTTTTTTTATGGGTCAAACAGCAGCAGTGACCCGGGATCGGTCTTGTGGATGTGCTGTTTTTGTGAAATCTAAAGACCAAACAAGCAGATGGAATTTTAAAACTCTAATCCGTCCCTTTATTCGTCTTTGTTTGCTGGGCTTCTCATTTTCTTTTATCCTGTTCTCTATTTCCCCCTCTTCCTCTTCTTAGTTCACACAAAGTTTAAAGCAACCCCGATGTCTCTGATCTGAATCCACGTATAAACAGTTGCTGTGGCAGCCCGGCGCTATCTCCCTTCATCCCTTCTCCCTTTCAACATGTCCCGTCTGCTTGTACTCCCCTCTTCTCAATACATTCAACCAAAGTCAAGGAAATAAATATCAGATGGCCTGACCAACACTGAGCTGCTGTCTCTTTCACCCCTGCCTGTAAATGATCCCTCTTTCCTCCTTCTACTCCCTCGCACAAATGAGGCTAAGTGGATGAAATAAATATTGGGTTCGTCTTTATTCAATTCCCCCTCTTTCGTTTAAACAAAGACCACATGTAGAAGCACTTCAGCACAAACGAGCGTGGGCACGAATATTAAAACGTCCTTGTTTCAACTTTCAATCCAAATGAGAAATGATGAAGCTATAACAAACATCACATCTTCACTTTAAGTTAAACTATGTTTATTCGGTGTCATCCTCTTTATCCAACGTATTCTCTTTCCCCTGTCTATCTGTAGGTGCTTTATATTAAAGTTGCTTCAGAGTCTCTTCCCCTTAAGGTCCCTCGCCTCGGGTCAAAGCTGTATGACTCCAGCTTGAATGGGAATGTCAAGAATGTCAAATGATTTGACTGAAAAGATGCAGCTGTTGACACTTCCTTCTACCCAAAACATTATGCTTACTTAAATTCCTCCTCCTCGGTTGTTTCCCTTTCTTAGTAGGGCTGCAACTAAGTATTATTTTCATAGTTGAATAATCTGTCTATTAATGAAACAATAAATCGACTATTGCGATTACTATTATTATTATTTCTCCCGGTTAAATAAAGGATATATAGAAATAGAATAATTTAATAAATCATACAATTACTAAATGGATCAACTAATTATTCTCGATCCATTACTTGATTACTTGATTACTTCATCAAAAAGCAAATAGCTTTTTAACGTTAAACATAACAGAAACATGCCTTTAACGTTGAGCTAGCTAGCTAACTAGCGTAGCGAGATGAGTCATCATCGTCTGGAGCAGTGGTTCTAAACCTTTTTGAGTCGCGATCCCCAAGATAACTTTCGTGACGCATTTTTCGAACCTGCTGCGGCCGCTGGCTAAAGCATGAACAGCGCCGACCCCGAGAGAGGTCAGGACCCCCAGGCTGGTCTAGAGAGTCAATGTGTCTCCGCTGCACATGCTCCAGTATAACGGATGTGCTCCACGCCAGGACAGGTCAGCTTTGCAAGTCTTGTTGCAAGTTCCCAACCTTTTTCCCTATGTTGAGGCTAAAACGCTCCCACACGTTGAATGTTTTCTGTTGTGACGGTGTTGCCATGGCGCTGCTGTTTACTACCTCTTCATTGCGCAGTGCCAGAGACCCAGAGTTGGTGTCTGGTGACGTCAACGACAACTAATTTCTTAATCGAATTTTGTCTATAACGTCCATCATTCTTTGCATCCCTACTTCTCGATGAATATTCTGTGTTTTTATTGCAGTGACTGAGGTCATTGACAGTGTCAATGCAGAACAATAGGTTGAATTGAAAAATAAAGCAACCTTGTTAAATTTGATCCTTCATACATCACATGTCCCTGTTCACCAAAACACTGTTGTTGATTTCTTCTGTTGTAACAACTGTCTTCATTTTTTTTCCCCCACATGTGAAACGCATGCAGCACCTCGTGTCATCACCTTATTAGAGACAGTGGATGTTCTATTGGATCATAATGCCACCCTCATCTGTGAGGTGGAGTCCCGCCCCCCTGCTGAAGTGACCTGGACCAAGAATAACCACCCGATAATGTAAGCTTAACATGCTTTAACTAACTCAAGTAACCAGTTTTTGCATGTTTGTTAATAGTTATCGGCCAAGCCTTAAATGCCAATCTGCAAAATAAAGTCTTTACGTCTTTATTTCGGCTGAACCTCTAATGCTGAAAATGTTCTACCTATCTTTCAATCAAAGTTTTAATATAATATATAAATATAGATATACAACTTACCTTGTCCAAAATCCATCCAGGTTTAGGGTGTGTATATAATTAGAATTTGATCGATGAAAGACTTTTTGAGTTATCGTGTTAAACAAATGATCTCGAACAGCGGTGATGCTGATTCCATAATATCCCAAACTTTTCAGGATATATAGATAGAAACATTATTTGCCATAAACAGGCTAATGTGATGACGCAGAATCAAATTTGACTCAGACAGGCTGTTGGTGTAGAAGTGGTTTTACTTTGAGGAAATAATGGTGAGGGATGGCGATGGTAACCAGCTGGGCCGCTGTGGTGAGGGGGGCGGTCTGGCTGAAGTTCAGACTCATTGTGGCTGAATGAATTAAGCATGGGAGACAAAAGAAGTAAGAGTCCTTTGGTGGTTGGATGACATCCTGCCCACGAGGAGACAAATAATTAACAATCTGCCACATCTGTATCCCAATCAGGTACTATGACAACCGCTACATCACCAGGGAGCAAGGGCAGATGCTAATCATCCCTCATGTCAGAGAATCAGACAATGGAGAGTACTGCTGCATAGCCAGAAACGGCATCGGAGATCCGGCCAAGAGCTGCGGAGCACTGCAGCTAAAGATGAGTAAGTAGTCTTCCTTTTCAAAGGCTGGAACTTGTTAGTCTCATCGTTGAGTCCAGGTTGTTTCAAGAAAAATACTCTGTCGCTAGCTTTGAGAAAAAAAAATTACTGAACAGATCTTACTTCCTTTCAATCAGAGCCGCAGATCAAACGCCATCCTACCAATGTGACCTTACTGGTGGAATCCAAGGCAGTGTTGCCCTGTGTTACCCTGGGTAACCCCAAACCAGATGTAACCTGGCTCAAAGATGATGAGCTCATCAAGGTCTGCGCTTTTGCTTTTTAATACAACAAAACAGTAAGCGATTGGAAATCTTCCATCGTCATCCTCCTCCTCTCATCTCATGCAGGTCAGCGACCGTGTTACAATTCTCGACTACGGTGCTTTGAAGATTCATAACATACAGAAAGAGGATGCAGGCCAGTATCGCTGTGTCGCCAGAAATAGCTTTGGTTTGGCCTTTTCCAAGCCTGTCACCATCGAGGTCCAGGGTAGGAATTTAAATGTGGTTTTTCAACCTCTATACTTACTATGTACACATGCTCTTAAAAATCTGTCATCCAGTTCAGAAATACAATTGTTTGGTCGGAGGAAGTGAGTTTATGAGCTTGTGCTGTGTGTCTTTGTGTGTGTTCAGCTCCAGCGCGAATCCTGCAGGTCCCCAAGGAGAAGAGGGTGGCATACGGCAGCCAGATATCCCTGGAGTGTAATGCCACAGGAAATCCGATCCCTACAATCACCTGGCTGGAAAATGGGAATACTGTGAGTGCTTAGGGCCAGTGGGTGAAAGCAATATAAGTCTGCTGATTGTCTTCTATTGAATATGCCAAACTACACTCACAATGCCAATCTTAAAGAAAAAATCGCTCAATTACGATTTTTTTCTTTGACGGGACCTCTTTCTGTAGTCGTTTTAAAATTTGTCTTAAATCAGACTCAACCATAAACAGTTCACGCCCCTACATTGACCCGCATGTGCAAAAGACCAATAACAAAGACATCAGACGCTGCTTGCTGTCAACACGGAAGCAAAACGGAAGAAAATAAAAGTTGGTTTTAAAGCTTTTCCGTTGTGTTTGTTGCGTTTAAAGTGACGTTCATAGTGATTATAATGATGTTTATAGTGTTTATAGTTCATTTCATAGTGTATATAAAGCATAATTACAGAAAGCTTTCGTTCTTGACTTGCTCTTTCTGGAAAGCCCCTTGAGACATCAGTTGCTGTGAATTGGCGCTGTATAAATAAAGATTGATTGATAGATTGATATATAGTGTTTATGGTGATGTTGATAGTGTCTATCGTTTTTCATTGTGTAGCGTTTATATGGAGGTTTATAGTGTTTGTAATAAGGTTTATAGTGTTTATAGTGATGTTCATAATGTATATCGTGTTTATAGTCTCTATAGTGTTCATGGTGTAATATTTATAGTGGTGATTTTAGTGTTTATAATGATGCTTATAGTGTTTATGATGATGTTTACAGTGTAGCGTTTCTAGTGGTGTTTCTAGTGTTTATATTGTCTATAGTGTTTATAGTGATTTTTATAGTGTTTATAGTGATGTTTATAGTTTTTATAGTGTCTACGGTATTTATAATTTAGTGTGTGTAGTGATGTTTATCATTTCTATGGTGTTTTTAGTGTTTATACTGTCTATAGTGTTTATAGTGTAGCGTTTGTAGTGATTTTTTAAAGTGTTTATGGTGTTCATAGTGTATATAGTGTTGATATTGCTGTTTATAGAATCTGGAAACTTTTCCAGATGAAATCTAAAATTCCTCCACGGAGTTCTGTCTACTCAGGATTAACTCTGTAGTCGTATTTTATTTTCAGCTGCTTTCACGTGTGCTCAGTGACCATGAATACAAAGGAACAACATCATTCCGCTCGCTTTTCACTCATTATATTCACAGAAAACATGGCAACAATAGTAGGTGCGTTCCCTCAGGCAGCAGCTCCCTCCCAAGTCAGTATTCTCTCTTTGTCCGATGTTACTTTTTAAATAAATATACTCTCATGAGCACATTAAAAATTCCCTCCTCAAATGGCTTGAATCGTGGCGATCATAGTGCCTCACTGGTTGCGATGGTGAATCACAGTATCAGGGCTCCATTGATGATGCTTTTGATTGTCCTCGTTACAAATTTTAATTCGGAATTAAACTCAAAATCAAGCGAAACCACTCACATCAGAGGTTCTGGCACCGAAAATCCAAAGTTTTATTATCTCAGGCTTGGTCAAGCCGGAGCTCATGGTTAAACTCAGAGTTTATTAAGCCCAATTCTTGAAATACACCCCAGATTCCATTTGGTTTGTGCTGTTTACACTGCTATTAAAAAGACACACATGAGCAAGAAATCTGACTTGGGCCACATTTTTCCTGCAGTGTGAACGAAGCCTAATTCTCCACAAATGTGACCCTATTGTGATAAAACTCTTCTAATGTTGGCTTTACACAACACTGAAGCTCAACAATTTGCAATCAGGCCCATAGTAATAACCTTGTTTATGTTGGCTACATATATCCATCCACCCATCTCCACGCTTTTTGTCTATGATTAATGTTTCAGATCTCGGCGGGAATATTCCAGTCTCCATCACGGTGGTT
This sequence comes from Lophius piscatorius, assembly GCA_009660295.1. Classification (NCBI taxonomy): domain Eukaryota; kingdom Metazoa; phylum Chordata; class Actinopteri; order Lophiiformes; family Lophiidae; genus Lophius; species Lophius piscatorius. The sequence continues at coordinate 144,780 of VRLP01000805.1, read as the reverse complement.
AAATATGGCTCTGTTGTCAATCAACACAGCCAGCATCGGAGAAAATGTATCACGTAGCTGACATTTTGGCACATTGTCGGCTCTGAGGCTCTACTTAATTGGAAAGCTGGGACAATAACAGAGCAGATTACCCCGAGGGCTAACATGCATTACAAAAATACGCATGTGAAGTTTTATTTAAGTAATCATCATAACCACAAAATGGAATGTAAGGATTGGAGATTGAGGTATAGAAATTTCTTAGTTAAACCTTTTTCACCATTTTTCAAGGAATTTCCTTTTATTTCATAGTTCCGCTCTATCCAGATCTCAACATCCTAGGCTGGTGTTCTTGAGCACACTGTCATTGAACACACCGCGCTGAGGGGATCCTGACCGTCATTAATTTCATAATTACTGTCACCAGTAAAATTGTGTTTGTTAGTTTGTTTGTATGTCTCAAGAAGTTCAGAGCAGCTATTGTTATACCCTCGAAAAGTCTGGCATATTATGACATCATTATCAACTTGTCCATCGCGACCGATGCTTTGTGTTAACGCGATAACTGAAAAACTTCTTCATGGATCAGTTTCAAATGTTATACCCCCATTGACCTTAGTACGAGGAAGGTTCTATTATATATATGTTAAACAATGGAGAGCTTAATCAGCAAAAATTTTCGGCCAGAGTTTCCGAACCGTTGGTCCGATTTTTTGGTACAGATGAATCGACTCGAGGAGATCAATGTGGTCTTTATAATATTTTATCCACCAACAGCAGCTCTTTTACGAAAAAACTCGTATTGGACATAGGTTTAATTTCAGGAGTTAAATCAAGGCGATCGCTTGTACAATGCAGGGAGTTGGGGGCTTTTAAGGGATATACTCTTGCTGTCTGGAAGACAGCGTGAGCCTGGTCTTCTCTCTATTTGCGAAAAGGTCATCACTGAAGAGGGGTTTAATTTATTCGTTTTTTAGGTTTACCTGGCATGGCGGTCAATTTCAATGTCTTGCCATGAAACAGCGACTGTCCATTGTCCAGTACGCCGGCAGTAGCTAAGTGGCAGTCAGGTGGCAGTCATACTGCCATCTAGTGGCAATAGGAAGACACATATTGTCTACTTTACTCTGGCTGGTCTGTTGACCAAACTGACCTGGCGGTAGATCAGAAAAGACCTCAAAGAAACTTTAATGTCATTATAGTACTATATAATAGTTGGATTGCCCCCAGTGTCAACATGAAGTGTAATCTTTACATCTAAGATAAGATAAGATAAGTTAAAGATAAGATAAGCTCTACTAAGGAGAGTACATCTGTTTGTTTTTCCTGACTCCTGTGTGACACCATGACGTGCCTCAGACTGTGTCTGATTGAATTGGCATAAGGAGGACATTTCTCACATAGCCCATCCGACAGGGTTGTGAGCTCTCTGAGTGTCCTCTAGTTAAAGCCATGTTTATCTGATAATTCATGTCAACATGACTGCAGCGCAGAAATGATGATTGCTAATTTCGTCAAACCGACGGTCAACAGCTGTAAAGCCTAAAAACAAACTCAACACTAAAGATCCAACAACTCAATGTGTCAATTCATTAAGCAGAAGAAAATTCAAACGACTTTTAACAGTGCCAGTTCTTCGGCAGATTTCTGCTTTGGTGAACATCCGGCGTCTGCACTGGTGTCGAAGCCACACAGTGATTAAAAGTGTCCAATTTTGTTTATATTACTAATAAGTGTTTGTTAGGGGTTTCAATTAAATTTTGTTTCTCTCTTGAAACGAGTCGCACTTGATGGCTCTGCTGGACAGCACTGGTGGTGTGGACATATTGTCTAACTGCTGCTCACGTGGCCTCGTCAACAAAATTAAGATCTTATCACTGAAGCAAATGACATAGTCATGTGTATGAGCTGAGACAAGATGGAAACCAGGACACTCGAAAGACAAATAAAGAGACAGACAGACGGACAGACACACACTAGATTGGCCAGATCAGCGACTTTAACAGCGTAGGAATTCTAATGATGGTGACAGGGGATTGAGGAGATGGTGGTCCATTTAGCCAGTGACTTATCAACTTTAATTGTGTTTTTTTGTTTTTTTAAAGGAGCAGGCATGGGTTTAAAGTGTTAGTGTTAATTCTGACTTATAATTGCACGATGGCCCAAAAACTCAGCCATGCTGTTATATATATACACACACACACACTAGGTGTTAATGATGTACAGTTCACCAAAGAAAGATAAGTCTAGGAGATACAACAGATACTGTTAAATATTTGTAAACAAGCAACATTAATGAACATTATTTCTATATTTATATTCTTTTAATCTATATCCTCCTGGAGTTATTCTGATTTGATTGGTCCTTGCAAAACCTGCTAAAAGCTACTTCATAAACAAGAAACTACATACTTGACCACCTTCTATAATATGATGCAGGACTCTTTCAAATGGGCAGCAGAAATATTTTATGTATGCTGCCGCAGCCAGACTTACGCCACATAATGTCTGGCTATTTAATGGTCTTGGGTGCGAGCTACAATGTGAGTAAAGGCCCGTAATGCTTGTAAATACTGTGCGAGTGTGTGTTTGTGTGTGTGTGTGCATTTGTGTGTGTGTGCTGATTAAAATGACAGTGTGAACCTCACGTCTCTGGCAGCTTGTTGTGGTCATGATTTAAGCAGGCCTGGATCGAGCTTATCCTAAAAACAGGCGGTGTCGGACACAAGTTCAAATATAGACCCATTGCAAACCAGCACCTGGGCTCCCCCCACTCCCACACACACCGCAGACTGATAAATCATACACACACACACAAATCATTCATTTATGTATTTGGTTTATTATTAATTGAACTGTATTAATCATAAGTGGTTATAAGATAAACCAAGATTTAATGTCTCTTCGCCCAGGAGACTAACATATAATCAGTGTATCAAGACTTTATGCATAACATCCGAGGACAATATTTGTTTTGTAAATGTTATGATGGAAGTTAGGGAGGGATCGTTTCCTCTGCTGTACTCACTCTGCACTTCTTTTTTTTGGTTGGGCTTATTTTGAGACACTATTTCTTATTGAAAAAGGAATTCTCACCCTGTTCATATTATGACCCAGTGGCAGCATGTAGAGTATGCTAAAGAGTAAGAGGCCAAGGACGGAGCCCTGGGGTACACCACATGTCAAGGGGGCCACCAAGGAGAAGGCATTAACCGTGGCTATAAGGAAAGACCTATTTGATAAGTAGGGTCATGTCGGTACATTAAAGCACGAGAGGACTTACTAAACAGAATTATGTAACTTGATACAACCAAAACAAGTCTAATAAGGGCCACATTGTTTTCTCAAAAACATAGTTTACTAAAAGGTTCTTCATCTTTCAGCTGTTCCCTTTCAGGGTTGCTACAGCGTATCGCCTGTTTCCATCCATATTTCCATGTTCCGCAATAGTTTGGTGACAAAGCACAGTTTTTTGGCGTAGTTTTAGGGCCGATGCAACCTTTCCCTGTTTATCCGGGCCCGGTGCCGGTAATAGAAGATCACTGATTTATGACCCGTTCATGTCCCGGTCACAAATCAGTTACCACAAGGCTGAGCTAATTGAATTAAAAAGGATTATTATCCATTAAATACAAAATTTTATCATGAAATAATGAATTAATATGAAAAAATTATATTTATTTTGCATTGTTTAAAAACAATTTTCCGTTTCATGGTCAATTTAGAGCGTAAGATATTATATTTAAAACAAAAAACAACAGACAAATGAAATATGCAAATACTTTTTCCGTATTTTATTTTCCTTGTTACTTCCCAGGGGTTGAGTATTAAAGGGAAAATTAAAAACTGGAATGTTAAACTGAGGTACTTTTCCTTTAGTATTTTTTCCATTTCATTCTACTTCATGGCTTAGCAAATGTCGGCTAGTAACGTTACAGTTCACAATTGTTCGTACCCCACCTGTCCAGTGAAAACCATCATCATCTCCAAATGCGTTGATTCTGAATGTCTGTGAGGAAAAATTAAGATTTTATTTACAGACAAAGACAAATCTAGCACATTTTTAGCACACATGTGTGTGAGTGTGTTTGGGAAAGGTTGGTTGTGTATTTCTGACACTAAGGGCAGCTTTATCGCTAAAAGATTTGGGGCCATAAATTCTCAAGCATTATTCCGATTTAGTGCAAATTCAGTGCGTATGAATCTAGTCGAGGAGATCTATCTTGTAAATATCGTATTTCACTCACTAGGAGGGGCTTTTTAAAAAAAAAAAAAACCCGGAACGCACTGTTTTTCAGGCATACCTCAAAAACAAGCATTTCCAACATTTGTCCCCAACATTTTCAAACTTTATACCCTCAAAGACATTAGATTGAGGAAGAACTGGATTGATTTTGGGAAAGGTCGGTTGTATATTTCTGACACTAGGGTGGGGCTTTGTCATGAGAATTCTCGCGGCCATCATTTCTCAACCATTGATCTGATTTATTCCCAAATTGGGTGCAGATGAATCGACTGGAGATGATCAATCTTGCTGATCATGTAACCCATAATTTTAATGTAAAAATCCAAATGGAGGATTTGCTTGTACAACAAAGGGGATTGGGAACTTTTGGGGGATATACCCTTTGATGTCAGGGACAACAGCATAGGTGTAATTCTGCTTTAAGTGAAGTTTTGAATGCAGGGCTTTAAGGATCTGAATATTTTGTCTACCACTGCTCACATTAAATCTGTCTGTCTTCTCATTGCGATGATAAAAGTAAAGACTGTTACTGCGCTTAGACTCAGAAGGTAAAGCTCCCCTCTGGTGCTTTATGCCAATCATCCTGGGACATGAATGCTATTCAGAGAACAGTCATATCCGAACTGCTATTTTGAGACCTGACACCATCATAGAATCATTTATACCACATTGTAAAGCTTTTTTTTCTTTTCTATCTATCGTACTGGTAGGAGAGATTCAGTGTGTGCTTGCGTTATTGTGTTAAATATTTCCAAATCAACAGCTGGTCAAACGATGAGTGAGGATATGTGATGTGATAGGAGACGATGGCTGTGACAAGCCAACAGAAGATTATCACCAAAATCAACATCCTTCATGGATCCTTTAAAAATTTTGTGCCCTCATAGAATACATTGCTTGGAAGAACTGAATTTTGGGAAAGAGCGGTATGATGTTTCTGACACTAGGGGGAGCTTTGGCTACAAACATTTTTTTGGCAATATTTTCTCAACCGTTGGTCCGATTTAGTCCAAATTTAGTGAATATGAATCGACTCAATAAGATACAGGTGTATCTCATTTATGTCATATTTTACATATTATTCTAGTGCTGCAACTAACGGTTATTTTGATAGTCGATTAATCGGATAATTTTTTTCCTGGTTAAGTAAAGGTTAAGTAAAAATAAAAATAAATACACAATTACTAAATGGCTATTATTTTTGCTATCAGCTTTTGAATCTAGCTTCAGGTTGTTTTAGGAACATGCAAAATAAAAAATAAAAACAATAAAGAATTCTTCTTTCCAAAATGTCTTTTAATGAACTTTACTGTTTTTATAACAGACTGTTAAACTAAACAGGTTTTTATACCAACAGTGTCTTTACTGAACTGGAATTTAGTCATTTCCTGTTGCATCACATCACCGCTAATGCAAAAGGTAAATAAAATGTATAAATATAAAATTATATATATATAAAAAATATAGTATGTCTCTCCATGTGCAATGCAATGTGTATGATTTTAAGGTAGGGATACATTTGTAACGTGAAGAGTATCGTCATGATTTAGTTATAGCTATTTGGTACTCTCGACGTCATTAACAATTCAATTAGTATCAAAAGTTACGTTAAACCCAACGGAAGCGTGAAGTACATGCCCTTTAACACTGAGCTAGCTAACTAGCACAGAGAGATGAGTTCTTCATCGTCTACCGAGCCAACATGCCTCAGCTCTATGTGCTCCAGCGTCACTGACGTGTTCCACGCCAGGGCAGGTCAGCTTTGCAAATATTACAATTTACAAAATGTTCCTGCCGTGTTGAGGGAGAGATGCTCCCACACCTTGGATGTTTTCTTTTGCGATGGTGTTGCCATGGTGCTAATGTTTATTTCCTTCCTATTCCGCGATGTCGGAGGCAGTGTTTGATGACGTCACCGACTCATGGACTATTAATTACATCGACAAATTATTTCATAATCGATTAGTGTTGATTAAGTCGATTATTCGTAGCAGCCCTATATTACACTCACCACTGTTATGTTTGTAACAGAAAATACTGTTTTTCAGAAATAACATCCTAACCATTGGTCCAATTAATCGAAATTCAGTGCAAATGATTGGACTACAGGAGATCTATATCATATTTTGCTGTAATAATTCATATTTTACTCAATAGGGGTTGAGTGAAAACGGGTTCAATCAGTGTGATTGCTCGTACAACGCAGTGGATTGGGTTTTTTTTTTCGTGGAAATACCCTTGCTTCCTGGGATGATAGTATTAAAGTAAAGGATCTGAATACCTCCACTAGTGAGCAAGCACAGATAGTTATTTTAAAAGGCAAAAATTATCCCACAATTCACTGCCTGCACACTCCCAGTTATTTGGTGAACACGTTGAGACATATAGCAGCTAAAGACGCACATATTTCTTCCAGCAGTTGATGGAGACCAAACCAGAGCAAAAAAGCAACACTTACTGGAGGTGTATAATCTATGATTCCTCACCACTCGGTTAGAACTGAGGAATCTTCTTGGATAAGAGGTGAAAGCCAATCAGAAGTCCAGTTGCTTTGAATTCAACCCAAATGCTCAACTGAAATTGATTTCTAAAAGGTTTCTCTACCTCTGTTTCATGTTCACATTGACTTATCTTTCATTCATTTCGTACTAGTTCCCCTGGCCCCTTGATGATAAAACGTCATGCGTCAATTAAAACCACCTCAATTATATATTTTCCCCCCAAAATGTATTTAGTCCTCTTGAACCTTATTCTTTCCACTCCTCACTCCTGTCACCTCCCTGCCTTCACAACCTCCGTCCCTCACTCAGCTCACTGCTCTTCACTTTTCAGCCTCTCCCTACCTTCCAGGTTGAACTTCAGATTTTTACAGCGGCTCCCCAACATCAACCAAGTGGCTGATGAGCAACTATTCCATGAACACTATGTATAAAAGAGCAGATCTTTTTTTATTGCATGATGACATATTTATCTTTTCTTCGCTCCCAATGTTCTTCCTTCCAGATCTCCGGTGCTTCGGTTGAAGAGACTTTGATGGGAGAGGTGATTTTGTCCGTTCTTAAAGTGACGGTGAACAAACCGGCTCTGTACACATGCCTGGCCTCCAACAGACACAACGCTGGAGCCAACACCGTCAAGGCAACAGCCAAAGTCACCGTTGAAGGTAGGCACACATTTTTAATTCGACACTAAGGTAACATCCATCCGTCAAATTCCGAGATCTGCTCATCCGGTGGAGCAAGTTACTAACCCTTTAATGTCCGGCCCAACTGTTTTTATGAGCTCATTTTGATTGATTGATTTGTTATTGGAGGATGCGACAACCTGTTTTTAATTTGACCCAGTGGAAGCATGTATATGGTAAAGATTAAGGGGCTGAGGATGGAGCCCTGGACGACACCACAGGTCAAAGGGGCCACCGGGGAGGAGGCTATTGAGAAAGACCTATTCCATAAGTAGGAATATATTTGGCACATTAAAGCATGTGAGGAATTACTGAACGGAATTATGTGACATGATTCAACAAAAAAAAGTCCAACTAAGGTCAAATAGTGTTCTAAAAACATGTTTGACCAAAAGGTTGAGCTAACCCAATAAAAATTGACTATATTCTTGACCACACAATTGGTGTGGTCAAGAATGGTTGATCGGTCTTATGGTGAATTTAGATGCCCCAAATAAATAAAACATGCAAAGAAATCATTTTTCAATATTGGGATATTATAGGGTGCTTACGGTATGTAACACATTGAAAGGTCACTGATAGACAGTCTGAAGTCCTTTAGGTCTGTGACTGATAGCCAATAAGTTACAATATTGAGTTAATAGCTGTGTTTGTGTGGCTTCAGCTGTTTGTTACCCCCCACCCCCATTTGGCTGATACCTCGGACACAAATCCCCCGCTGCGGCCTATGACCACGGTGGCCAACAAAAAACACACTTCCTCCCTGACCACACACATTGCCTATCCACCTGGTTGTCCCTCAGCCCCTTCACAGCTCGCTATAAAGCGGTGACAGAAGCACCATGGCTGCTTTTCTCATCCTACTGAGATTCATTTTTGTCTTTTTTCCTTCTCCCTGTTGTCTGTCTCCTTTCCTCCTGTTTGTGTTTCTTCAACCATCATCTGCTGGATATTGCCATTTCCCCATAGAGTGGAGGTAAGAGAAATGCCTTATGCCTACATGCAGTTCAAAGGACTCAGCCGATTGATCCACTCCGAATTATAGAAATGACGCCGCTGATGATACTAAAAACACGTGTTCAGTTGTTTCGAATGAAAACAATAGTAATTTTTTTCTCCGTCAATGAACAGAGCTAACTTTTTTTAGGCACCCATACGGTGTGGTTTTGGATGAACTTTGCTGAACCACAATCCCAGTCACCACATCTGGACTATTTAACTGCAGTGAGAGAGGGGGGAGAATGAGATAAAGGTGGTAGAAAGACATAATGCTGGCCTTGGGATGTCCAGCGAGATTGTCTGAGATAAAAATGATGAAAGAGCCAGACAAAAGACTCTTTGGAAGAAATCTGGACCATATCATTATGGAAGATAGGAGAGTCAGAGCTATAAAGTATTGAGAATGGCAGGTTTACAGAATTGCAAGTCCATCATATGTCTGATGGTGGGATTTTGGACTCTGTTTAGTTTCAAACATCGCCAAAAGATGACATCTGGGGCTTGTAGGGGCTGCAGTACACACAGGCGCTAAGAAACATGGAGTGAAGGCTGTCAGACAAAAAAAAAAGACCGTTTTTGTGAGGCAAACGTAAAAAATGTGGCTCATTTCCATGCTGGAAGAGGAACACATGTACGAGCTTGACCAAGCCAGACAAATCATCAGACAAAGAACTGAAAGACACTTCAGGGGATCCACAGAGAGCATCTGTTTCTCAATGTCTCTCTTTCTGTAGTGCAAAATAAGTTTACACAGAAATCACAAATTCATCCAACCAATATGTTTATGGATAAAGGGCAGTTCCATGATTAACCTTCTAAATTGAGGGGTAACCGGTATGCAAGAGTAGCCATTTTACAAAACAAAAGTTGCCATTTTAAGAATTCAAGGGTTATTATATAGCGATCATCATTTCAGTGAGGGCTGTGCACAGTACTTGACTTTATCCATATATAGTTTAGGCATTTTGGTAATGCTGACTCGGGTATTTTAATTATTATATCCTAGAAAAGTCGGGGAAATTAACTTACTAGGAGGAGCTTTTTCTTTTTTCTTTTTTTTTCTTCAAAAAGGTTTCCAGAAAAGAAATCAAAAATTATTCAGTGTATTATTTCCAAATTTTATACCCCATAAACCATAGCAGTGGGTCTTGGACGGTGTGAGTTAGGGTTAGGTGAATTAAATCAAGTATCAGGAGATTATAGATGAAGTCTACCAGGGCTTGGATCATTCTAGAATTACCAACACAGGGCATGATGGGTAGGATTTCAGGAAAGCAGTTGCGGCATGGAAGCACAAATATATTACAGAACTGAAGACCTTTGCCCGCGAGGAGTAGGCTGATATTCCTTGACTCTGACTCTGCATCACTTTTCAGCAGGTCATTGCAGAAAAATAATCTACACAAACTAAAAGAGTTGCCCATCATGAAGGGGTTGAATCATTTTTTATACTGTCTTAGTCAGTAAATGTAGCATTTCATGTTATATCTAAGGAAAAAGGCTGTTAATATCTGTGTTGTTGTTGTGGTATTTAAACGATTTTCTTTAATTTCGTTGTTTCAACGGGAGATAAGATGACAATGATCCTTAACAGACCTCAAACTCCACAAAGGCTTGGTATCATAAGAAGTCCTGGAACATGTTAGACAGGCTGTCATAGTCGCTTGACCTGAAACTTATGGGAAATCTCCGCTGGAATTTTAGGAATGTTGTTACAGCACGTAAAGCCAGGAATATTACAGAACTGGAGACTTTTGCTTTGTAGGGACTTACTAAGGGGACTGAAGTCACTTTGAGTCTGCAGTAGTCAATGAAAATGGCACTTTCAAATATCTGTCGTACTGATCAGTTGATGAATTATATATTTTGCCAATAAACTTAATGTACAATTGCTGTTGAATAATTTTGCTGCAAGTGTAGCCTCGATATAATTAAATGTGAAAAAGTGTTGCTGACAAGTTGCTTAGAATAAGGCACGACTCCTCTTTTCTTATTGAGTTTCTTCAAACACCTGCCCAGCCCTGTAGCATGGAACCCATAGCACCCAAGCAGAAACCAGTATAAAGTTACATATAGCTTATCTCCTTAAAAGTTACATAAATGTATTGACGCGTGTCTTCTTTTCAGACTCTACAAGGGCGTCACCGGTTACTGCAGCGCCTATCGTGGAGATGTGTGCCGGACTGTCCTGCGAGATGATTTGCTGGTTTTCTTTAACTCCTCCCTCTCTGACCCTGAGGGCTTGCAGGAGTATCTGGTCCAGAGCTGGTGGACCGAGCTGGAAGGACTCAATAAACTTTGTAGCCCTGCAGTTCGCTCACTACTCTGCCACACCTCCTTCCCTGACTGCAACCCATCAGGTCTAGGACCAGCACCCAAACCTGTTTGCAGGTATCTCTCGTGTCTCATCGCTCTTTATTATTTCCCTGAAAAGTCTGGAAAAATGATGGAATGGTCATTGCCACCTCTGCCGCAGGTCCAAATTCAAAGGCTATTTTATGGATCATTTTCAAATGTTCTACTTTGATAGACTGTATTATGAGGAAGAACTGGATTGATTTTGGGAATGGTCAGTTGTGTACTTCCAACACCCGGGGAACATTTTGTCTTCCAAATGTTCTTTAATTTCGGAGCTGTTGGTCCAATTTAGTCCAAATTTGATGCATATGAATCAAATAATGGCGAGTTGTCTTTATACGTCATATTTCACCCAAATTGTTTTTATGTTACTCGTCAGGGGGAGGAAAAACAACTGTTGGTCTGATTTAGTCCTAATTTGGTGCATGTAAATTGACTTGAGGGAATCTTTCTTGTCTTTATCATATTTTAGTCTAATAGTTGATATTCAAGCCCCTTTAGAGAGCTTCTTTTTCTTTTTTCTTTACAAAATCACGGTTCTTCTCTCATAACGTCACATTTAACTTGAAGAGTTTAATCAGGAGGATTGCAACTAGAAATAAGAAAACATAAGAAACAGGAGAGAGTAACCTGAAAGTGACTAATTGAATATATGATGTATTATCAACAGAGAGCACTGCCTGGCAGTGAAGGAGCTGTACTGCCACAAGGATTGGTTGGTCCTGGAGGCCACTAGTTCTAGCCAGTCCGGCATATTCAGCTCTGTCACTGGGTCCCACACTTCCAATTCACTGCTGCCCAACTGTCTGGCCCTACCAAGCCTTCACGCAGACCCTGAAGCTTGTACACATGTCACTTTTGTTGGTAAGAAATCAAGATATTTTTTATTCATAGGCTTCTATTACAGCAGATTAGAATTTATACAATCAGTGCTGCAGAAGCAGTGCCAGCAACAAAACTAGAATAAATGGAAAAGGGGTAGTATGTAAATGTGTAGTATGTAAGATTAGTTATTTGATTATTTAAGTTATTTGTATGCTGAGGACCAAATGATGCCTGTTCTGATTAGGTCATTAAGTGGTTCTAATACTGCTCTGTCTTTGTAATATAATCTACAAAGCCTGAAGGATGCAAAATCTTTTTCTAAAAAATCTTTTTTTGTAGCTTACTTAATAGATGTGCTTCCTTGATTAAATTTTAATCTGTTGTTTTTCTACATACAGACATCAAGAGAGATGAAATAACAAGTAGGTGGCATAAATGTATCAGAACTAAATAAAAAAAAAAATACAGCTAGATTAAATAACAATTGTATCTAATATTCCATTTCTTTGTCATCAACAGCAACCTGTTATAATGACAGAGGCCGTTTCTACCAAGGCAGCGTGAACGTGACGAGGTCTGGAATACCATGTCAGTCCTGGAGCCAACAGGTACTGTGGGATGTGTGTAGAATATGTCAATATGTCAATGTCAACAAATAAATATGGCAAAACATGCATATCTATTTAAAAGCACATGTAACAATCCCATCTGTTGGAAATCGCTATGGGTGTATATTTCTCACTTTTGTCCGTCACCGGATGTGTGACATCAGGGCATGTGGGTAGAAACAGGCGGTGACAGGGCAGCTTAAACGAGCTGACCTTGCAGGGTGAAATAAGGTCCTGCTGCACATTAACACACACTCCCATCGTTTTCCCAAGCAAAAACAGAGGCGGACACACACATACACACTAACAAATGCTGCTATCACAGTAATGAGTTCAACCCCATGGTGTTATACTGCGTTGATGCGGTCATTGTCACCGCCCTTTTTTCTTGTAGCACATTGCTCTCATGCTATAATGATTTTGTCATTGAACGTCCTTCACGAAGAATTATAAAACATATCTGTTGAACAGTGATGATAACTTTTGGATTAAGGCACAGATGATATTTTGTGTGTGGATTCAGTTTTATATCAAACATTCCTGACCTCTGACCAGAAACAGAAAAACACCCAAACATACACACTCCCTGTGGCCCAAAAGCCTCTTTATGTTTTTATGGCTTCACTCAGTGAGAGGGTCTGTTAGGGTGAGCTGTTCCTACTCTCCTGTGCAGCCAAGTGTGTGCGTGTGTGTGTGTGTCTGTGTGCTAGGTCAGCAGAGAGGGAGGGGCAAATCGTGTCACATCCTGCCTCTGGAAGCAATTAGTTTTCACACGCATATGCTGCACAGACTTAACACTTGCTCACGCAAAATTTTACAAACAAACTGAAAGATTTGTTTTTTGCTCTAATGTGATACACACTGTGATACAACAGTGTTTACTCTGGTAAACACTAACTACCTCATACACGTAAGAGCGGACAATGCTGAAATATATAAACGCAACATCTAATGTGGTGTCTGGCATAGACTACACAAGCCCCTCCCCTTTTTGGGTACCATTTCAAACTCACTGCAATTGGTGTCATTCCTGCATGTTCCACTAAGGATGAAAAGAAAAGTCACGACATGAAACTGCACATATATAACTAACACACTAAATTGATTTGTTTCCAATCCTAAAAAAGTAGTTTTTGTGCCAAACTTAGTCACAGGGATGGAGTCTCACAGCATTCATAACAATCCAATCGCTACGTCTTCAATGAAGTGGTTCATCACAAGATCCGAACATAGAGACAAACAACCGTGCATAGCAACTTCCTGCTCAATGTCAGCTGTGATCGACGGCAGCGCCCGCCGCGACCCGTCACAGGATAAGCGGATGGAGGATGCAGGCGTGCATGATTGGATGGATGGATGAATGAATGAATGAATGAATGAATGAATGAATGGATGGATGGTTGAATACAGGCTTGTACGGATGAATGAATGGATGCTTGGAATGAATGGATGATCCCCCATGACCACGGTAAAACTTTAAGCGGTTTCAGACAAGAGTCTTTTCAGAACGTTGTGGCAGCGCCGGCACACAATGTCTTCCTGCAGGAGTGTAGTACCGGGAATTTCTCAAAGGAATATTTTGGGAAGCAATGACAAATCACCCAGCTTACTTTTAAGTATGAAGACCTGACATTAACTGTCCTGGCACCAAAACAAGCCGGAGAGAGGTTTACTCATTGTGCGGCGCTACGGCAGCACATGTGTGGAACACAGTCTTCTTCTTAAGCTCACATCTCCTGGGAAAGATTCGACCGTCGAGATTTTGATGACTAAAGCTCATGACACATGAAGATACCAGATGCTCAGTGTTTATGTTGGCGCTCTCCATTGCAGAAACAACTGCGCTGCAAATTTGTCTACGACAGCATGTGAACATCTGAGGGGAGAAAATCACAACAACTAAAAAATGCAAAGACTTAACGGATCCTGCAAAGGCGTGTTCGTGTCGTCTGTGTTTTCCTCTAGACCAGCGCTTCTCAAAAGATTTATAAAATAACACATTTATTACTGATGCTTACATTTTTACAATGCATATTTACATCAATACATTTATGACTAATACATAGTTTGTTTTAGCTTTCTTATTCCCCTCTCTCAAGAGAATCAAAGTAATGTTTCAAGCAGGAATTTCTGTTGATTTTCATCACTCACCCAATGTCCGACCTTTGCACAGTGAATATGGCTGCATTTGTTTTGAAAACGTCATTTTAAATAGGAATACTGAATACAGGATTGGGTTTAATGGACTTATAATTCTATTTTTATTAACTCCAATTGTAAATTTATTTTAAGAATTTAGCATTAATTGTATATTTCAAAATGCATCAACAGCAAATGTGACGCTCAAACGCTGACCTGTAAATGTACGCCTTTCACATCCGGGAATAATACACAAATGATTTCTCTCCCCCTCTTCCACTATATGTTCAAACACGACTGACATAAGCACAATTCTGCTTTGTATTTGTTGTCACATTGTTTTTTGCTTAAAATTTCATGCAATGTTTCTTTCATTTTTCGAAAATAAATCTTTACATACGTAGAGTAAATGTCTGCTTCTTTAATCGTTCTTAGGTAATTGATACCCAAAATGTTCAAACTTTCATTTAAATGAAGAATATATTTCATGATTTTGTTAAATTCTTCATAAAAAAAAACACTAGTAGGGACACGTGAAAAAAGTACGTTCATAGCCATTTGTTCCCCACATTTCTGCCAGGATAAAATATTATCTTTTTTTTACCTTCCAATATTGTATTGTTCTTAAAATTTCTTCTTCGGCAGTCTTTGCAATCTTCTACGGACGTGTTGATCGATTACATTTTATTATCTACAGTACATTGTTTTTGTAATATTTTATGGATATGAGACATTTTTTTGTTTAATTTCGTTTATATTTTGAATCATGCATTTTGTTAATTCATTTTTTAAGTTGTCTAGGGCTTTTGGTGTAATTTATATTTAGAAGATATTTGGTATAAGCTCCTTTTGTTATCTTCTAGTGGTTGTGAGGATGTTGATAACCCAACGGTCACCCAGCTAAGAAGAACTTTACCAGTACTGTTTGGTATTAAGTCTGGGTCATTCCTCAATTCTCTGAAACTTAAAGATTGATTTTTTATTCATTTATTAACATTTTGCATTTAAGCTTCCAATTGGTATCAGAAAACATATTGAATTTTTGATTAGTAATATGTCTGGAAACCGTATGTAGCCTGTCTGAGTTCAGATCGTGAGCTGGAGTTGGACAAAACATCTTGGATCAGTTTGTTGTGTGACGTTTGGAGAATCTAAGCTTTCACATCTATTGTCACACGAAATCCCATTAACGAATGATGCTTATCAAATATCGCAACTATTTTCCACGTCACCTGACATGAGTGTGCTTCTACTTACAGCTTTGCTTTGACCATTAATTCAATAATGCGCTGCAAAACTTTTGATGTGAACACAAAAAGTCACTTAAAAAGTCTCAGATAGCCTCAGCAGTACCCTCAACGAACCCCTACTCTTTCGATTTTGTTGACAAGAGATCATGTTGAGTCCGTGTTGATTTTTGCTACGGTTCTGTAGGTGCCCCACCAGCATCGCCTCTCCGTGGATGTGATCCCTGAGTTGAAGAACTCGGACAACTCCTGCAGGAACCCTGGAGGCATCAGCGACAGGCCCTGGTGCTACACGTCCATTCCCAACATTCGCTGGGAATACTGTGCCGTGCCAAAGTGCGGGGAGGCGAGCATAGTGTCAGGTACCGCCTCCTGTTGTCTCCTGTCCCATGTTCAACTCTGAATCTGTTTCCAATCTCTGGCTCTCTCTTTGGAAAATCCACTCATCAAAGAGAATGTATAAGGTGCTTTTTCAGCGGTAGTCAGCTGGCATGTGGCTGTAGATTGTCTCTTAACTGCAGTCAAGACATTTATAGTAGAAACTGTCCTCACATGAGAGGCAGCCTCTTCTTGCCTTGTTCTAAAACATTGACAAATGGAGTGTTCTGGATTGGCCGGAGCTGGGCCTAATAGCCGACATTATTACTTTTGTAGATTTAATAGATGAGTGATTAGGAGTGAATTTGTCTGTGCTATTAACCAAACCTCCTCCTGTAAGGATGCGGACTGATGCATCATGGCTGTATGTGATATAGTTTAGAATTATTGGTGTCGTTTAAAAAATTTGCAAAATGAGATGCAAAAAAAAATTTCTTGATTGGATCTATATTTCAAATTATCAACAAAAAACTTACCTTTTTTCTCATCCAACAAAATTTAAAAAACATTCAATTATTAACATCTAATTCGTCTTTCGGATGCTCCCTTTCAGCGTCGCCACAACGGTACCCGTCCAAAGGCTACCAGTGACGGTATTTGTTAACTTTGGCCACAACAGATCCGGTTTGGAAATCAGTTTTGTGTGTCGCATATGGATTTGGCATAGGTTTTACACCGGATGCCCCTCCCCACTTATCCAGGCTTGGGACTGGCACTAGAGGTAAAGTGACATATTACCCTTTTGTGGCTGGGTTCTTAACATGAGTTTAAAATTTTCTCTAAAACATGTGAAAAATGGTCAAGAGGAAATATTTGAGAACATCCCTCCATACAAAAACGTTCCATCAACTTCATATTTTGAGGTCCACTGTGGGTACTCCTGTGTGGCACATCCCACAGATGTTCTGTGGGGTTTAGGTCAGGTGACTGGGATGGCGATGGCAAAACATATATTATGTCATCTCTGAACCGTCCTGGGTTGATTCTGAGGCGTCTCCCAGAGGCTTTTAGGTTTTCATCCAATATCTGCTTGTAATAAATTGAGTCTTTAAGAAAATGAAAATGTGAGATTGACATTACACGGGGATTGAGCTCTCCATCTCCATCAGCTACTAGTATTGAGTCATGGTTGTAATTAATATTCTAATATAAATTCAACTTTAGTGGTTTATATGAGCAAATGGCAGCATTCTGCCTTGATTATAACTGTTTCTGTTTCTCTGTGTCCATTAGTGTTGAAGCCAGAGACAACAGAACCTCGTCAGACCCTTCATCTCCCTGCCACAAGCCCAGCATCGTCTCCAGCACACACCATGGTTGTCATCATCGTCGTCCTTACCTCCCTCGCAGCGATAGTCTTCCTCATAATCACCATCCTCGCCTGCCGCAGACGGAGGAAGCAGTGGAGACACCGGAAGAGGTGAGACACAATCCAGATAAGATGCACGACTCTTTCTCTCTGTCTGCACATTTCTATTCAGGCCCCCTTTTTTCTCCACAGAGAGATGGACACCCCAGCGCTGAGCGCCCTCCCATCAGAGCTCCTGTTGGACCGGCTCCACCCAAACCCCATGTACCAACGGGTTCCCCTGCTTCTCAACTCAAAGCTGCTGGCCCTCGAGTATCCCCGGAATAATATCCAATATGTTAGAGATATTGGAGAGGGAGCCTTTGGACGGGTTTTCCAAGCCAGGTGAGAAGCAGAGGGAAGAAGAATTGTATTCACAACTACTAGATATATCTATTGACGTCAGCAGTGAGGTGAACAGAGGAGGTTAGAGGTTTTAAACACGAACTAGGATATGAGATATTTGTTGTAATATTCAGTATTCCCATCATCATAATAACTACCAATGGCTGAAATGCTGATGTGGATATTTCTCAGGCAGAGCAACTAACAGAATACAAAGAGAGAGAGAGAGAGTGCGACACAGTGGCCAAATATGGTCGGTTGTCATTGTGAGAGCTGCTGCGTCATTCACAAAGTAACAAGGGTAGCTGGTACAGGTATCAGGTGTCATTTTCACTCCCGATGACCTTCCAGTAGCAGCAGCATCTACGTGCCTGAGCCTGGACCAGACAAAAACTAGACCTTGATCACATAGTATCTGTCTTAATATATAATGCTAATAATATCGTCCTATCTTCCAAAAATTTGATCTGAATATCAAAAGTCAAAAGTGGAGTGAAAAGAGTTTCTGACGCCTCAGACAAGCCTACAGACACCAAATGAAGCTCTAAGCCAGTAGAGTAGCCAGCAGGTGGAGCTCAATGTCAGTGGTACTCATTGTCAGTAATTTTAGTGGATAATAAAAGTCAACCACCCATTGCCTGTTCCCCCGCTGCCTTCCGATTAGTGATATGGAGCCATACAGGCTGATGACCAAGCAGCTGCCATCCTTCTGACTCCTCGTTCACTCACCACCATAGATACTAGATTTGTTCTTACATTTTGTTTTCTTTGGCTTGTATGTACAAAGCATCTTTGCTCAGCATTAAGGCACTTATAGGTTGCTGGCTAGCATTGGGTTGAAACACCTAAGTACCCATTGATTTTTATTGAAATTCATAGTAAGGAATGTAACTTAACGGTATGTTGCCTGGCTTTTCTGCCAACATGGATGGACTTTTCATAGTTGTTCACAGTTCAGGGTGAAACTGAAGAAAAATATCATGTTTTGAAAAATATAGCTACATATTCAGAGGTCATTGATGCTCATACTCTCCCCTTCTCGCTATTCTCCAATTCACGCCCTTAAACAAATATGCTGTCATCAGGCACGTGAATTCAACACCTGTTAATTTGAGGTGAGTTTGGTCAGTGCTCTTAAAAGTAACAACATTTTTAAGGGCACTTTGTAATTGGTACCATATCCTAAAGTACCTAACATTTGGATATGATCCCAAAGGATCCATTTGTGTTTTACTGTTCATTTGACCTTGAATATCAGTTAAAGCAGGGTAGACAGCGTAAAACAGCACATTCAGAAATGTATTATATTGTAAAAGTTGATGACATTTTTACAGTAGCATCAATAAGTTGCCATAGAATATGAGAGACGTCCCTCATGCTGGCTTGTAATTACTTAATGATTGCTGGAATCATGTAGGGTATTGACAGCCCCTGAGAATGCACACACATACACACACTAATGCACACACACAGCATGTCTGCAACTTAATCTCTTTACACCCCAGCACTTCCTGACCTATTAACTATATCCTGAGTACGATTCGAGGCTCAAACTCAACTCGTACACACTCGTGCCTGTATGCATGACAAGAAACGGCCAGCATGGGCAAATGCCAGGCTTTTCCTGTTCTCCCTTCCTCTCAGGGTCACAGATAAGCTATCATATCAATGCAGATGCAACGGATGAATTTGGCAGTGCATGTTCGTCTACCCATAAGCACTTAAACACACACACTACATAGAGTGCCATATGTCCTGTATGCCTAAATAGACTGGAGGAGTTTATCTTCCTGACAGATGGACTTCATGTGTGCATGGGTGACTGAGTGTTTCAGTGTGTGTATTTGTGTTTGTGTATAGTTTTAGTGTATCCAAACTATATATAATACACTGAGGATCATCATGGGGACTTTAGTGAGCCAGAACAGGAAGTGTGTGTATTTCTGTATGATGAATGTGTTTTGTCCCGGTGACTGACATTTACATTAATACAGCTGAACTGTTTTTTTATTAGATTTTTCTTTGTTCACTCAAAAGATATATTCAGCTTTATGGATTCTGAACTATGTTAATCCATTATAAATGTTGGATAGCATATTAGAAATGTAGTTTCCTATAACGTTTCAATAATGTGCAACAAAAGTAATATGATGCATTATTATTACGTACAAAAGATAGATCTCCTCGAGTTAATTCACATCCACCAAATTTGAAGGTAAAACTCCCCCTTGAATCAGAAATATACAACTGACCTCTTCCAGAATCAATCCAGTTCTTCCTCGTACTAAGGTCTATGTAAGAAGATAATCCATGAAATAGTTTTTGGGTTATGTCCATCAAATAGTGTTTCTCATAAAAACCTCCCCTTAGTGAGTAAAATATGAACTTATAGAATAAAATATGATGTAAACAAGATAGATCTTTTTGAGTCGATTGATTTGCATCAAATTTTGACTTAATCTGACCGATGGTTTAAATATTAGGGCCCGGAAACTTTGGAAAGTGCAACCGACCTTTCCCAAAATCAATTAAGTTCTTCCTTGTACTAAAGTCTACCTAGGTATAAGATACAATTTGTTGGACTCCATGTATTAGTGAGACACCTACTAAACTTCACAATAAAACTAAAATAGAATTTGAATATTTTGGAGTAAAAAGCTGCTAAAGAAGACAAAACAGAACATATCTTAAATAAATTGTGTTTCCTTTTCAGTTCTTGAATATCTATTTGCATGTCTGTGATTTTCACAGAGCACCAGGTCTCCTGCCAATGGAGTCGTTCACCATGGTGGCCGTGAAGATGCTGAAGGAGGAGGCGTCAGCTGACATGCAGAACGACTTCCAGAGAGAGGCGGCGCTCATGGCTCAGTTTGACCATCCGAACATCGTACGGCTCCTAGGTGAGAGTGTGTTTGGGTGTGAGGTCTCCAGAGAGGCTGAATTTTAAACGGTGCAAGAAAGAGAAGAAGAGCGCAATAACAGACAGAGACATGGAAAGAGAGAAACCGGAGAAACAATATGTGCAACATCAGACAGGAGAAGACGTAATGAGCTGTGCAGGTGATGATAATCATCATCAGATACAATAAGACTGGGTAAAAGCAGCCAATATGTTAACAAATTCAGATCTCTCACCAGCCTCTTACACTCAATGTAAACAGAGCTTTAGGAAAACTACCACATATATATATATATATATATATATATATATATATATATATATATATATATATAAGATTTGCATTTATATTTTTTGGCTCCAGAGTAAGCTGCATGAAATCTAATCAATTACCTTGAGTGATGACCTTTGCCTGAAGGAGAACCTGTGCAAAAATCAAGTATGAGGATCTAAGTTAGACAGATTCTTCATAAGTCTTGATGCACACTCAAATCTCTGAACCAACTGTTGTTCAGTTACATTGTGGGTAATGGAGGCTTTAACAGTAAATGATTGCATGGGTGTGAAATAAATGACTCTGTCTCTACTGCTCCAATTCTAATTAAGATTTTTGAATACTTTTAATCATTTTACTTCCCATAATGTTTGAAGGAGACGGAAGGACACTTTTTTATTCTTCCTCACTCAAACAACATTTTGAACCAAAGTACCGAACGTAAAGAGTATTTCCAAACAGGCGTCCTCTGGTAATGTATCATTAAGTAAACAAGCCATCGTATTTTTGTTTTCTGCATTTGTTCGTTTTACTCATTTATAAAGACAGGGTATTTTAGCAAATAAATTAAATCAGAAGTGATAAAGGGTTGAAAAACTATTAAAAAGGTATTTTCCCCTGCTAGTTGTCTTGTGAATTTTTTGTGAGTTATGCCACTAAAAGATGAAAATAAACTAATTAAGTCAACGTAAAAGGGAAAACTGCTCAACAGCCCGGGGGGGGATTGCATATCACGATTGTTTTATTAGGCACCATTGGTCTTCTTCATAACATTTGGCTGACTATCACCGATAGAAGAGGTGATAGTCCATCTTTATCAGTCCCAGTTGACTCGCATCCCATAATCCTCTTGAATTATTTAAATAATGTCTCATCTGTTTCGTTAATTCATTTCTGAAAATTGCTCAAGATGCAGACAGGACTATTTTCCAGTAAATAAAAATCTCGCTTGACAGCTAATGGGTCTTTGTTGACCCGAGTAAAACAAAGGTCCTCTATTAACAATTATCTGCACTAATACAGCCTATCTAATCTAATACAAACAGTTCCCATCCCAACATACTTCCAGGAAGATAGTTAGCGACTCAGACCCTTCTACTTGTCATTGTCGGAGAGTAAACAGAGCCGTCTGTCATTAACTGTCATTAATGTGTCATTACTGTGTCATTACTCATTTTTCCCGCAGAAAACTAAAAATGATTTACACACATCTCAGAGTTCAGTAACATGTGTTTTCTGTTCAGGTTTAAGACACATTTATTTTGGATGACTCATGTGGAGAGAGAAGTAACACTGGAGTCC
The DNA here is from genome assembly GCA_009660295.1 of Lophius piscatorius. Taxonomy (NCBI): domain Eukaryota; kingdom Metazoa; phylum Chordata; class Actinopteri; order Lophiiformes; family Lophiidae; genus Lophius; species Lophius piscatorius. The sequence goes on along the minus strand of VRLP01000805.1, from coordinate 122,649 downwards.
AGAGTTGATTTAATTATTTAGTTAACCTCTAATTAACCTCATGTTTAAAAATATAAGCATCATCAATAATCTGCATGTTTCAGAGATATCATATGTCTGCATGCCATTATGTTGTCGGACGTGTTTACCGAGGATGGGGCCTCTGTCTTCTTTATATTTAGCGATGAAGTGAAACATTTCCATCCTACTGCTGACCTCAAGCCCATGCAGCTACTGCTGCCGCACGCACGCACACACACACACACACACACACACACACACCTACACGTGCACGCACACACCTAGACACACACGGACACACAAACATACACATAATCACACACACATGTACCCAACCAAACGTACGCACTAAGTCACACACACACACACACACATATGTGCACGCACGCATATATACTCACAAATACCAAAGTACACATATATGCCTGCACACACACATGGACCATAACACACATATATGCAAGCACACACACACACATATACTCCCACACACACACGCACATACACAGACACATACGCGCAAACACAAGCATATATACACACATACACGCGCGCACACACACACACATATACCCACTCACACATACACGTGCGCACACACACCTATACCCACTCACACATCTACGCACGCACACAAACATATATACACACAGACACACACAAACACACAAGCCCGTGCATGCATACACACACGCACACATACCTGCTGGTGGTATTTTATGGGCACTCGGTTTATTATCATCACTCACTGGGACCTACAGCAGCCACAGCTAATGCCGCCACACACAGAGACACACACACACACACACACACACACACACACACACACACACACACACACACACACCAGAAAGTCGTAACAAGAGCTCGTTCTCGGGGAGCTGTTTCAGTCTGTGACCCACAGGACGTGAACTACTGATTATGACTTCCAACCCCCCTTCCCCTCCAAACAAGTCTTCTCCATAAATTTCCGTGTCCTGTTGTTGATATTTACATCCTTGGCCATCCAAGATAGCGACAAGCTATTGGAGTTAAAAAAAAAGATTCCGAGCATGTGCATGTTTTTTATGCCTGTGTGACTTCTGAACCTGGACAATATGGTAGTCTGTATTTTCTTTAAGCAGATTATAGTTGGGGAAATTGTCTAATTTCACAAAGTCTGACTGTATCATCTATATTCAATTCCTTTCTATAAATTGTCTATAGGAAGAGAAATGAAAATGTTTCTACTGTTCTGGGTATTAGTGATAGCATTTTCTCTTTTCTTTCTGGCCGACCTGGTGATTTAAGGATGTTTTTTTCTGAAGACTTATAAATGACTCACAATCTGCTTGTCATTTCCAGGTTTCCCGAATAGAAAATCCCCAAATTATGCAGTGTAGCTTAGATCCTCTAAGCATAGCAAACTAAAAAAAGAAAAATAAGAAAAGTTTTTACAGTAATGCAAACACAAACATGGAGACAGCCAAGAAAGAAGTAGTAAATACAGTCAAGTTCATTCGGTCAGAGCAAACCACCACAGGACTTCAGTTCAACGTCAAAAAGAAGAAGAAGAGGCATTAATGTTACATACAATTATACATTTATACAATGTAACGACATTTGTTAAAATCGGGGTTCAGTATCTTGCTCTAAGACACTTGGACATTTGGACCGCAGGGGCATAGGATCGAACCACCAGTCTTCTGACGAGGGGACGACAGCTCTACCTCTTAGGCTTCAGCCGCCCCATGATAATATTGGACTCTAACACACATTGGACTTGAAATGAAAATTGTGTTGATGTTAAAGCCCAATTTTGGCCAGAAACAAACTCCAAAAGATCTTGACTTTTAGATGGACTTATTATCCAAGAAAATCTGTGCAAGATCTGATGCTTTTGTTTCCTGTGCTAAATAATAAGTATAATCATCCTTTGTCAAATCACAAAGAAGTTATAAAAACACTTAAAAACTCTGTTTGCCCGTTCAGTCTGTTCGGGTTGTTCTTATCATCTGATTATACCCCAAACAAACATAGTTATGAATATTATATTCCATTTATTAAATAAGGTTTCCCTAAATGTTACACTGTAAACCTTTAAAAACCTGACATCTGTCAAAAAGAAACATTTTTTGTGGACACTTATATACCACGGCTGATACTGAGCAAAAGGTGGGGTTGCCTTCATGGCTGACTTCCAGGCAGCGTTGGGGTTTGATGTCGGCATGATTTTCATTTTGAACCAAAATCTAGTCAAACATCTTTCTGATGTTGCATTGGAGTCCTGCGCCAGCTGGGCAACCACGCCAAAGTTGTCTGCATTGGGCTTCTATGCCCAGAACATTTCATTCCTGTCCTTTTTCTATTTACTTATTCATTTATTTTCACAAAAACAATGAATTACTTCATCATACAATCATGCCTTCCGGGTTTTTGCAAATCCTTTTTGTCATAATTAGAACAGGATTCATTGCTTCCAAATGCAAACAACATTTCCAGTTACCAGAGAACTGAATTAATTTCCCTTCATGACGTCTGAGTTGCGATGAGAAAAAAATCACAGCTACGCCTGCATTTACTCATTGCATGGATTTACTCAGGAGAACGCAGGGTTAATGGAGATTTGGCTGTATTTACATCACATTAATGTCAGACTGTACCTCTAATATAAACAGGAGAATATTTGTGAGCATGTACACATCATAGATGGTTTGGTCTGTGTTTATGTCTAGGCTCAATGTTTATTTATCTTTACAGTGAATGAACTCATTGAATCATATACTAGTCAGCGTGGTTTCATGAGGTCACCGATGTGTGTATGTGGTCAAATATTTGTGTTTGTTCTTCCAGTCCCAGTGAGAAAGTGTACAGGTCTTTGAATCGTCTCTAAAGGCAGGATATAAAATAATTTATGTGTGTGTGTTTTCCTTCAGGTGTGTGTGCAGTGGGTAAACCCATGTGTCTGATGTTCGAGTACATGGCTCATGGTGACCTCAATGAATTCCTGCGTCGCAGATCTCCAACCCAGTCAGTGCGCACTCTCAGCCGGGCCAGCCTGTCCGGCCGCAGCTTCTCGTCTGAGCTGGAGGCGGGACTTCTCTCTTGTGTTGAGCAACTGTCAATCTCAAAGCAGATCGCCGCAGGCATGGCGTACCTGTCAGAGCGCAAGTTCGTCCATCGTGACCTGGCGACCCGGAACTGCCTGGTCGGGGAGGAAATGGTGGTGAAGATTGCAGACTTCGGCCTCTCCAGAAACATATACTCGGCTGATTACTACAAAGCCAATGAGAACGATGCCATCCCTATTCGCTGGATGCCCCCAGAATCTATTTTCTACAACCGCTACACCACTGAATCAGACGTGTGGGCCTATGGCGTGGTTCTGTGGGAGATTTTCTCCCACGGGATGCAACCCTACTACGGAATGGGGCATGAGGAGGTTATTTACTACGTGAGGGACGGTCACATCCTTTCCTGCCCCGAGAACTGTCCTATGGAGCTGTATAATCTGATGAGGCTCTGCTGGAGTACGCAGCCATCGGACAGGCCCAGCTTCTGCAGCATACACCGGATACTGGAGCGTATGCACCAGAACACGCTCAGCATGAACGCTGACAACGAGCCTGACTGCTAACCCGGAAACTTTTACAAAAAAAGGCTTGACTATGTGTAGAAAGCCTTCACCTTGAAGTTCAAGCATGCTTGAAAACATACAAACAGGAAAGTGATGTCATCTTTCTTTAACCTTTAGAATGTTTGACTAAGAGTGTTTTTGAATACACATGTCATTTTTGAGTAATATCTAAACGGGATTTAACCTTTGGGGTCTGAGGTCACGCTGGCATGTACCCTAACCTAACCCTAAGCGTTTATATACCATATCCCTGAAAAGGCCTCAATCCCAAGTTCTACAAGAAATCCCCCTGTTTGAACCCCTCAAATTAAATGTGAAGTAAAGTCAGTAAAAACTGTTTTCGTGAAAAAGCCCCCCTGAGAGAAAACAATATGATATTTATAACCGATCTCCCCGTGTCGATCCATATGTGAACTTGGATTTGAAATAAATCAGACAAACGATTAGGAAGTTATGACCACAAAACAGCGTTTTTTGAAAATAGGTCCCAATATTCATATGCATGTGGGAAAAATATATAAATATATTTTTTGTACTTATGCACCAAATTTGGAGTTAATCGGACCTACAGTTGAGAAATTATTGCCCCAAAATGTTTGGAGATGACGTTCCCTCTAGTGTCGGAAATATACAACCGACCTTTCCAACAATCAATCCAGTTCTTCCTCACACTATGGTGTATGTGGGTATAAAATCGGAAAATTATCCATGAAATAGCTTTTGACTTATCACACTTTGCGATAACGATTCCATAAAATACCCAACTTTTCAGGTATTAAATAATGTGTCAAAGTTTGGTATATATTTTTCTCAGCACAGCATAATTTCTAAGACCACCCATAGTTCTAACATGGTGGTGCTATTGGTAGCCATGGACAGACTGACTGAAACAGGAGTCTATTATTATTAACACATGAGGTCTTTTATGGCGGAAAGTGGCGTGGCCTTAGGCCTGCTTCTATTATTTGACTTTTGTTACAGTATTTGAATTTTGGCTTTTTGAACGTGATTATTTTGACAGTAACCGGATTTGAATGGAGCACCCATGCAATACGACGGAGCCAATTGTGAACCGAGGACATGGTGCATCAATATCATACTGTATTTAATGCAGTGGACACAAAAACATGCCGGCTTAGTATAAGGGATTACACCGGCGTGACCTTAGACTCCATAGGTTTAACAAACATGTTGTTTTTAGCCTTTAGCCCATCACTGCTGACCATAACCCAACACATATTCATCAGGCAGGCGTTACATGCATGTAGTAGTCTAAGCCTCGACTTTTAAAGACTTGAAGTCAATAACCCTGCAGACACACCCTCAATATACTGATATAAATACTTTCTCTTTGCATGTAAGATTTTTGGATTTCTTTTGATTACTTCTGTGTCCCAGTTAAAACTTTAGATTAACTACTAGAGCTTTATTGTCACCTTTAATTCCAACAGTGGCACAAAATCACTTTAAACTATTGCTGTTGATCGTTTTTATTGACAAGGTTGCTATTCCATTTTCGGGCATTCTCGTGTTAATGTTGTTGTTTCTTCATTTATTTCTTGATCTTTATCTTTTTTGTGTTAACTGTTGACTGTGTTTGACACACAAAGTTTGGCTGCAGTGGTAAAATATGGTTAAAGCATTTGCTTCATTATAATGTTGCAGAACTCATTACCCAATCCATTCCTGTGCCTTGATGTAGAGCATAGAATGGTGAAATTTCCTGCATTCACAAGTATTCTCCTTCTGGAAGCCTTCATCTTAAATTTAGATGTAACAAAGGTAAATCTTCTTTTCTCATTCCAGGGAAACTAAATTGAATTATGGTGTGTTCAGGCACAATCTGAGGCAAATATTACCCATGTGATAATTTATCGGTAATTACGATTCTAAACTGTGCATTAGCTATAATACTCTTCTTCTCTCGTCTTCACATCAATGAAGTGAAGTTTTTCCCCCTTCAGTCAGGATTCTGCAGAACACCTACACAGACTGTCTGCATCAGATAAATTGGCAATGAAGCTTTTAAAATCCCAGCATTTTTGAAAGCAAACCCTGAGCTCCTCTCCTGCCATCTAACATCTCCAGGTGAGAGTGATGTGACTGCAGGTGTTAATTCCTCCGGCTGTGCAGGCGTACTCTGGAGCCCACCGCCTCTCAGTAGCTGAACTGCAGCTGTAGCCCCCCCCCACTCCATTTGTCTGGTCCTCACCACACAGCATCCTACAAATACCATCAGACATGCAAGATGTTTCACTCAGGAGAACATTTTCACCTCCTTCCTGCAAATGATACAAATATATATGTAGTTATTCTTGTTGCATCCCCTTTACTTCTTTTTTTTCATGGACTTTCTCATCTTTCTATGTGAAAAAAATGCTTGAGTGTCTGTTTGGACACACTATGAAGAATATTTCCCAACGGAAATTCAGTATTAGCAACATAACTTGTCTCCTGTGTCATATAGATTACTCAAAGCATTGTTTGTTTAGAGATTAATATTAAATTCAGATTTGCCTGAAGGATAAATTCCATGTTTTGTTTCTTTTTGAATGTGGTGTGATGTTCATTTAAAAAAAAAAAAAAAGTCTTACTTTTCGCAGAAATGCAGGTTTTTCTCTTATTTCCCCATCAAAGGTTCAGCGCGTAGGATTTAGTGGCATTTAGCGGTGAGCGGTTGCTGATTGCAACCGACTGAATAACCCTCGTCTCAGCCTCTCTGTCCATGCGTGCAAGTAAAACCTACATTTGCCTCCTACACTCTAGAGCTAGTCTTTAGTTGGTCTGTTCTGGTCCACAGTTGGTGGTGAAACGTGGAGGGCTGTGCTAGAAGTTCTACTCCTTATGTGAACTAGGTCTATGCAGACATCCCCGACAGCAAGTGTATATAATACCCTATAGCAAGGGTATACTATATAATATATCCCTGAAAAGCCCCCAATCACCTGCATTGTGCAAGCAATCCCCCAGATTGACGTCCTGAAATATTTAATGTGAAGTTATGTCCACGGTATCTTTGTAGCTATAAAAACAAAACTCCCCCTGGTGAGTAAAATATGACATAAATATATATGATAGAACTCTTTGAGTTGATTCATATGCACCAAATTTGGACAGTGCTAAAATAATGGCCCGAAATATGTTTGGAGATAAGGCTCTTCCTAGTCTCAAAATATATAAATATAACTGAGCATTCTCAAACTCAATCCAGTTCTTCCTCTCACTGAGATCGATGGGGGTATCAGATATGAAAATGATCCATGAAATAGTTATCTTGTTAACACAAAGGATCAGCGGCGGCGATGAAAATTCCCCGACTTTTCGGGGATATAAATATAAAGTCCAATCCTGAGATAACAAAAATTCAATAATCTCAAATTTAATGTCATTATAAAATTGTGAATATATAATTATGAATGTCTGCCAATATATCTCCCTATATATAATATACATATAGGGATATGATATATCTGAATCGTACACACTGGACCTTCGATTATTATATTTCTATGTGTTGCTTGCAAATAAATACTGACAACAATGAAACACCTTTGTTTTTGTGAGATTTGTACAAACCAGATCATATTTCTGACACAAGTGTGTTTGCCCCACCAATATTCGCAATAATCATCTAACATGAATAAAACATTTCTATACAATAAATGAAACTAAACCTATGCTGTTGTCCCCGACAGCCAGTCTTCTCCCCCGAAAAGTCCCCAATCCCCTTTGTTGTACAAAAAAATCTCTACAAACTGAGTGAAATATAAATATCAGATTATAATATCATATAAACATGATCGATCTCCTCAGGGCGATTCATAAGCATCAAATTTGGACTAAATTGGATCAATGGTTGAGAAAGTATGGCCCAAAACATTTTAAGTTGGTAAGGCTCCCCATAGTGTCAGAAATATACAACTGACATTTCCCAAAATCAATCCAGTTCTTCCTCGCACTGGAGTCTATGTCGGTGTACAGTTTGGAAAATATCCATGAAATAGTTTTTGAGTTACTTCTGGAAAAAACCATTTTTTTGTAGAAAAGCGTCAAATAAAAGAGTAGAATACGAACTGATAGAGTAAAATATGAAATATAGATCGATCTCCTTGAGTTGATTGATGTGCAACAAATTGGACTAAATTGGACCGACAATTAGGAAGTAATGTCCTAAAAACTGTGTTTAATGTAAAAGGCTCTCCCTAGTTAGTAAAATATTAACTATTAAACTAAAACGCAATTTTATACAAGATCGATCTCCTCGACGCGACCAATATGCACTAAATTGGATTTAATCAGAATTATGGTTAAAAAATCACGGAAGAAAACATTTATAGATAAAGCTCTACCTTGTCTTGGAAATATATAATCAAACCTTCTGAAAAATCACTTCAGTTCTTCATTGCAATAAGGTCTTTGTGAGTAAAAAATGAAGAAAAAAAAAAGATCCATCAGTGCAGCGGCAGGGAAGATGACGATTCCACAATATCCCTGACTTCTCGGGGATGAAAAATAAAAGCCGGACATCCATGATGTGATTTAGCTTGTGAAATTCTAGATCATGAAATTCCAGCTAGTCACAGATGAGGGGAATGAGGTAAGCTTCATGCTCCCAGTGTGAGACTGGTGGCTCTCGGCATTAACCCCAGCCTTATTTCACAACAGAGTTGTGAGCTCATCTGTGTAACGTCACCCGTAATCTGTCTTGTCAGGACATCTGCACTCCAACCACATGAGAAAAACTTTTGAATGCCTCCTGATTATTTCAGTGATTGTGTGTATTTCACAAAAACTTATTTTCAATTTTGTTTGACAATTGCAAAAGATTATCCAACACCCAAGTCCACACTTACGGATGTATTCACCCTTCAACTTCATAGTTAGGCTTATCACCTTTAGTCGCAGCATCTGCAAACAAATAACTGGAGCTTTATGTCTATGACATCATTGTGATGGAATTCCATCCCACTCGTCTGCTTCAGTGAAGCCACATTGGAGGGTTTGTGGGCACGAACTTCTCTTTTCACATCCCAGCTCAGCATCTCAGAGTAGTTCAGGTCCAGACAATGAGTTGGCAGAACCTAAAATTGTATTGTATTCCTTTTGATCCATGCAGAGATGGAGTTACTCTCCTGCTCAGGGTCATTATCTTTCTGCAGGAGCGTCAACTCACAGACTAATGACCTGACATTCTCCTTCAGAGCTTTCTAGTAGAGAGTAGAATTCCTGTTTGTCCCAATTATGGCAAGTCGCTCTGGTCCTGAAGACACAAAGAAAGAGTCTCAGAGAAAATCTTTGTAACCCTTCCCAGATTAATGTGGGTTTTTTTTTGTCTTCTCCTGAATCTCTCCTTGAATTTCATTTGATTTTGGCATACATGGTCTACTGGCTAATGGGATGATGTGATTGAAGAGATCTGGTAGGGATCAGGTCTGGGTGTGTCTAGTCCAACTGAGACCAGTTATTAATGCAGTTTTTAGTTATTACATTTAGTTTTATGTTAACATTAGTTTGAAAATCTGACACAATTCAATGTGAGATAGAGAGAAAATTAGAACAAACCTGGAGGGGTCCAATACTTTTGAATCTCATATCTCATAAAGTGTAAATCATTAGTAGTAGTTCCTAATCTGATCCACCCCAGTGGATCATCGATGGATCACCTATGTGCTGGTTTCTAACCCTGTCCATCCTCCTCACTCCCGGAGAACATCCCAACATCTCCAGCTCTGCCTCCTGTCTTCTGGTCAGTGCCACCGTCTCTAAACCATCCAGCAAAGCTGCTTTCCCTCCCGTCATGGAAACCTTTGTCCTTCACTCTTGCTGCTACTCTTCTGTCACAGATAACACCTGACATTACACTCCACTCCACCAACTCCACCCTGTCTGCTTTCACTTCTTCACGTCTTTCCACACTCCCTGTTTCTCCAAACTGTTGAACCCAATTATTTAAACCCCTGCACCTTCTTCACCTCTACTCCTTGCATCCTCACCGTTCCACATGCCTCCCTTTCATTCACACACATGTATTCTGTCTTGCTATGATTGATCTTAATTCCTCTTCTCTGTAGTGCATACCTCCTCTCCAGGTTCTATTCCATCTGCTTCCTGCTCTCTCTCCAGCTCAAAATGTCATCTGCGAACATCACAATCCTCGCAGACTCTTGTCTGATCTAATCTGTCCATCACTACAGCAAAACAAGAAGGGGCTCAGAACCGATCCTTGGTGCATTTCCCCCTGCACCTTAAACCCTTATTTCTCTTAGTATGAATATTTTATGTCTCCGTATGATGCCTTTTAATCGTTCCATTAATCATTATAGCTTTTGCACGGCAAAGCTTTGTCTTTTAGACTACAAATATATAAATCTGTGGTCGTGGTTATTTGCCATTAAATGCGTTAATCATTTATTCAAGCATTAAAATTTTTTCCATTTGACATTCCCTGCATCGATTTCTAGCAGGAAAGCAGGAGCCGTGAATGTCAGCTCCAGCTTTGGGAGAACTAACAGATCAAATATATATAAATATATAATTTTTTTTAAATCAAATTATATCTTACACTACTTGTGGTGAGAGAGTCAATCTTTTCCACCTATGATCATTAGATCTTGAGCTAAATCTTGAAATATAGAATATAAATTTCTATATTTTCAGTGTAAAGCTTTGCCCCTACAGCAAACTTTCAAGGAAGCAAAAAATAATCAAAAGCTTGAATTTCACAAGAATCATTTGATTCGCCGACTGATCAACATTAGACCCAGCATGCAATGGGCCAACACCCAAAGGCCAGGCTCAGTGCTCAAAATCTGCAGCGCCTCATAGAGATTAAATGGCAGTCAGCGGCTCCACCTAGGCTGCTATTTTGCGGTGTGGATTCATGGTAAGAGTGTGAAACTGCAGTAAAATCTGGAACAAACCCACAGACAGACACAAAGCAAATGACCCATGCCCTACAAGTACCTCAGGAATATTTGAAGAGCAGTGTTTCAACAAACAGCAGGAGTGTGGAATCCATCAAACGTGAATCCCTGCAAACGGCTGAGAAGGGGCTTTATTAAATAGATGATTTCAAAAATGAAAGTGTTGGATATTATGACTGGAGGGAGACAAACTCTGCTTCACTGCCTCTCTGTTTGTTTCACCATGCTCCATGGCAGCAGCTGCCAGCCTACACACACAGAGAAAAGAGCTTCACCATGCAGACGCTGCAGTATTGTTAATCGCCACTAGAGGGACCAGAGGAGAACTGAAATTCATTTTACACCAGCTGTAGGTGCATGATTTTTTTTTACAGTGAGGTTGTTTGTGCATAACAGACAGTATTGCATCTGTGACTCATCCTTGCATGTTTTACAGTTATTTTTGTGAATGTGCCCGTCTTTACGTCCCTCTGAGCGTGCATCTGAGTTTATGGAGGACATCTAGTTGAGTGTTTACGTGTGCATGTGTGTGTGTGTGTTTGGAGATGCCCAGTGTAAACTGTTTAAAGTAGGCAGCGTAGACCCGTCATCCCTCTTCTCCTTGATCTAAACTTTGGATTAGACTCTTTTACTCCCACATCCGCCTGTCATCTTTCCTCTCTCCTCGACTCCCACACATTTCTGCGCCTGCACCAAATTAACTTGATGTTTTTACTCAGCCTATCCCTTTAATTGCTTTCTTTTTCTCATTTTCAGGGTCAGTGTTTTAATATGAATAAGATGGAGGCCATTCATCACCTGTTACTTAATCACAGACATTCTTCACAAATGGACTATTAGGGGAACATTTCCTGTTGCACGAAGTGGTAAAAATGAGAATAAATGAGACCTTTTCATTATTTGGTAGGATTTTACAACATCTATGAAGGATTTATAGTTTGTTTTTATTCAGGTTATAAATCAGGTTGTAACCTCTTTTTAAGTCATTAGTTAATTTTTTATGAAAATCGTATAACATAGCTCTCAATTTATTAATGTGGGTCACCATTTGGTAATATCAAGTTAACAGTACAGATTAGTCTGTCCACTCATTCTTTTTTCTATTTTAGATTTTACAGTTTATTTTATGCATTTAAAGTGGCAGCTAATGTGAATCCTAATAAAACCATAAATAGCAATGACTCACAATATTTGAATTATTAAAAAGTGTTATCTAGAGTTATTGGACTAAAAAACATGTCTCTTACATCAGACACTTTGAAAAACATGACAATCAATCAATCAATCAATCTTTATTTATATAGCGCCAATTCACAACAACAGTTGTCTCAAGGTGCTTTCCAGAAAGAGCAGGTCTAGACCTGATTCTTTATATAATTATCTACAGGACCCAACAAATTCCTCCTTCAGCAAGCACTTGGCGACAATGGCGAGAAAAAACTGCCCTTTAACGGGCAGAAACCTCGAGCAGATCCAAGACTCAGGGTGGACGGCCTACTGCCATGACCGGTCGGGTTCGAAAAAAAAGAGAGTGAGAGCGAGAAAGAGAGAGACACAGGTGAGGACAATGACCCCTTGTAAAGGTCAGCTGTTTCAATCAGTTTTAGTTTTTCATTTATTCAGTCTGGCCTCTGCGTTCTTCAGAAAATATACCAATAGGTTGATATTAGATGTAAATTCTAAATGTTGTAAACACATTTTAAATCAAAATATAAAATTAAGATCTGACGGTTCAATATAAAGCTATATGGCTATCATGAAACAAAATTATTTATTTAATTTGCACATTCACACTGCTCCCCAGCCGGAGTAGCAGAATGATCAGCTTTTGATTGTATTTTTGTTGTATTTAAATTTATATATATAATATATATATAATATCAAACTATCTGGTGAATCATTTTCAAATTCTATTCCCGCATAGACATCAGTGCGAGGAAGACCTGAATTGATTTTGGCAAAGATTGGTTATATCTTTTCAACACTAGGGGGTGCTTTATCTCAAAAAGGTTTCAGGCCGTAATTTCTCAAATGTTGGTTCCATATTAGTCCAAATTTGTTGCATAAGAATTAACTTGAGGATGAAAGTCTTTCATATATCATATTTTACTCCCGAGGGAAATAAAATAAAAAATGTTCCTGTTTTTATTTAAGGAGTTCAATCATTTGGATTGCTTGTAGAATGTGAAGGATAGGACTTTTGGGGGATATACCCATGCTGATAGAGACGACAGTTAGGGCCTAGTCGTATTCACAGGAACCAGGACCAGTTCTTGGTTGAAAATCTTGGAAGTACCATTTTGGCATCGAGAGAACTAAAGGTTCATTTCATCCTTTCTTTTCTCATCTCCCCCCTTGTCTACTTTCTTTTTTATCTTCTCCAATCTTCTTTCCTCCGTCTCCATCACCGCTGTCTTCCTCTTTATCAGTGCTCTCCATTTGCTTGTTCTTCAGCAAGTTTTACTGAATGCAGATTTGGGCGAGTGAGAAGTAATCACTGTAAAATCACTCCATTCTCTAAACAGAGTTTTATCTGAATGGACTCTCCAACCCTCCTGCCAACTTGCAACAACAATAATCAACATTTGGAGATTTATCTGCTTCGGAAACTGCCTCTTCCCATTTTGTCCTGATCCCTTTTGGCTCAGCACTTCTTCTCAAAGAAATTAGAAAAATACTTCAGAGGAAGCTGGATGTGTTTCATGTGTTCATGTTTTCATTAGATGTCACGCCAATCCTGGTTGTCTTGGCATCTTTGCGGCTTCAATCATATCAACTTCTTGCCTTTTTTTCCCCCCATGCTTCATCCATTACGCTGAAAACAAGAAAACCTATTATGGGTATACAAATCATCGGCTTAAATCTGTCTGCCACACATGTGGTAGGACATTTGACCAGAGGGCCATATTTGTCAGTCAGCAAACCATGCAGCGACCCACAGAAAGTGTCTCTATTGACATTGTGATGAAGATATGACGTCCCTCTCACTCAGCGATGGCTCGGAGGAACTTCCTGTGAAGCTGCACCGGCTCTGATTGGCTCCTTTGCGGAGCAACAGGAAAAAGGGAGACATATATCAGTCAACTGGAGGCTAGCACTCTGACGCCGTGGAACAATAAACACAGCAGCGAGACTGAGAGACAGACAGAGAGGTGAGAGAGAGAGAGAGGGAGGGAGCGAGGGAGGCAGGACGTACTCTCCTATAGAAACAAAAACATTTGCCTGCTGTTGCTATGATAGCGGCTTAATTCCTGTCACACAGCCGTCCTGCTCGCTTTTACAGTAGCATCAAATATACGCACATACCACACGTGTGCCGAGTCTGTTGAATTTCACGCTCAACATTCTGCAATGTGCAAGTGTTACTTCAAACCTCAAAAGCACTCTGGATTTTTGCTCATCGTTAATAACAATTATAATAATAATAATAATACTGATAACAATAATAATTCATCCTTTATTGATCACATACAATACAAGATAGTGAAATGATATCTCTGCATTTGACCCATCCCTGAGGGAGCAGTGGGGAGTCGATGCAACCAGGGAGCTGGGGTTTCAGGGTCTTGTTCTCGGAGCCTACGACAAGTAGACCCAGCAGGAAATCGAACCAGCTTCCTTCTGATCTTCTGATTGGGAGTCCCTATTTCTTCTTGAAAAATGTGACATGTTTAATATATGAGCCAGTGGCAGCATGTAGATTCTAAAGAGTAAGGGTCTGAGGATGGAGCCCTGGGGGACACCACAGGTCAAAGGGGCCACGGAGGAGGAGGCATTAACCATCCCTACTGAGAAAGTCAAGTTCAATAAATAGGATTTCATCTTAGACATTAGATTTAGACTTACTTAACAGAATTAGGTCACTTGATACAACCAAAAAAAAGTCTAAATAAGAAAGTTAATGTTTTTTTAAGGACATGCTTTACTAAAAGATTGAGCTTATCTAAATGAAATTGTGTATTTTACTTGAAATACATAGATATATAATAAATTAATGAGTCTGATTTTTTATATTTTTTTCTAAATTACTTCAAAGAATGTTTTAGCAGAAAATTTGTCACTTTATTGTATATTTAGAGTATGTAGGATAGGGAGGCTTAAAATTAATAAATGTCTCGTGGTAATGAAATAGGAGTAACTTTCTTCGTCTTGACAGGGACATTAAAGTGTTAAAGTGATTTTATAACCAGTAAATAAATGTGGTGGTGATGTCCTCATCTTTGGAACATCAGGCTGGGGTTCGATCTCCGGTCAGGGCTAGCCTCCAGGATGGCTCCTCCCATGTAATCATATTTCTAAGCATGAGTGGGAGAGGCAAATCCAAACAGGATCCAGTACATGCTGATGAGAATGAGCTCGTGCAACAAGACTCATATGGTCACTGATGGGGTATAGAACCAAGTACCAGCCTTTTGTTTGCATGTTAGCCCTGTTTTTGGTTTCACGCGATTCAGCTTCCCCCCACAGTCCAAAAACAGGCAGCATGGCTGAGTTTGTGTTTTTAGATTGCCCATCGGAAAAAATGGTTACTTACCTCTGGTGTATATCAGCTCTCTTCCAATGTCAGCTGGAATTGGGTCTGACCCCCGCCGACCATGCAGAGTAGAACCCTTTTCAGAAAATTGATGAATTAACCTAAACAACGGCTCATGCTTGAACCAGGTCCTCCAAGGGCAACAGTTGCACGTGTTAAGCACTTTGATGAAAGAACCCAAGGGCGCAGGCCTTACCGGACGCAGGTGGGCTCAGCTTGCTTTCTGGTTTTAGTGCTTATTTTTCACCCTGTTGAAAAAATCAGTTCAGTCTTGTTCTGGTAATGTTGTTCTGCTATGCTGAAAATGAACGCTGGCCTCCTTAATCGACTAAAACATCCTAGAGGGGAAACATTTGTGAATTTTCAGCTCATTGACTGCCGATCGGGCCACCGTGTTCACCGGCTAGAAGCAAAGTTCGTCCGTCATTTTCTGCTGGATGGATGCAGTGAATTGTGGGTCGAACAGAGCTGTGCCACTGCAAGAAGATGCACCAGCTGGAGCCGGAGGTCTCTCTACAGAGAGCAGGGAAAATGATTAAAAGTGACTTTGTGAGTTCTGAAACCAAAAACAATAAGCCAAAAGATCTTTCACAAACTTGTCCCAGAGACCCAATCAACATAATGTTTGATTAAAAAGTAACTCAAAGCAGTGAGGATGAAAGATTATTAAAGATTTATCTTAATGCTTGAGGGCGTGGCCATGCTGGCATGAGTCACGCTATTATACCTGTGGGCTCATAACCCCACTTTCCATTGTCCAATCTGTCACAAACTTCACTTGTTGGAGAAGAGTCCCACCCTAAAGACCCCCTGTAACAATACTCAGTAAGGGTGATAGCGCCACCTACCACCACATGCGCCTCAGCTGACAAATATTATTTGAATATAGTTATTGAATCATCAAAAGCTCTGATGTCAGACTCAGTTTAACAGGCAAATGATACGGGCCACTCTACTGACACCCCCCCCTCTCTCTCGCTGAGCAGACGGGAGCGCCTCTATCATTGCCTCCATACTGTGCAGCTGTGGTTCAAATATAATGACTCTGTGTGACGGCACAATGATGCCCGGCGGACTCGGTGTCACCCTACGCCCCGTGTTGCCCTACACAAGTGTGTAATCCTCAGACACTGTCCTAATCTGCAGTAATTAATTTCCGTTTATTGACAAATATTCAATGTTCACCCATTTTCTCTAAAGAAGGCCTTTATGGAGGCAAAAGAAAATAAAGCATTTTGTCTCCGCTGTGTTTTAAACCGAGGAACAAAACAACAGGTTCACCTGTCAAACAGAAAATTGTGATTCACCCTGTGAAAAAAAAAGAGCCTGGAGCATTTTCCAATATCCCCTTTGGGAAAATCTGGTGTAAAAACTTTTGGCAGATGAATAACTTAAATGCTGTTTTTAATGATTTTCTTTTGGCCATAACAGGCTGACGTGCAACACACTTTGGTCAAAATAGGACTGAAGGCAGAGCGATGCAGGCGGTGTTTTATTGGGGAGACTTACTCTCTCTAGACACAAGGTGCACTTTGTGTCAGCGAGTTATGTAACGTGGTGTTTTCCCCTTGGAAGGAAAGTTAATATGCGCTTAAACCTTTTTTTTCCCCCCGCCGTGCAAAACCTGTTTTCCACCTTCGCCACAGACGAAAAAGTATTTACGATTCTGAGAAAGAAAAAAAAAAAAAAAAGGAAAATATTATCCCGCTTTTAGAGTCATTCTGGGGGCCCTCAGGAATCCTGGGTCTCTCCTAACTGTACAATACCTCAGCAGAGACGTCTGAGTTCTGGGAACTAATTAATTGTGAATTTTCTCACGTCTAAACTGACACTAAGCTCACTGTGAAAAAGCATGCTCCTCCTCCGGCACATAAACACACAATCTCACTCACACTTCTGCCGAAGCTCAAGGCTGTCTGAAATGTGTAAACGGTCAGAAGCTCTATAGATTATTTGGTCTAGCCAAAACAAGAAGGGGAAAAAAAAGAAAAGTCCAGCATGTGATGAAGCATACATCATCAGTTAGTGTCGGTGGGTCCTCGACTGCCTGGATGTCAGAGGAACACAATAAAATGGCTGGGTAACAGTAAGGAGTGGCAGGAGAGAGGCCTTCCTCCACCGCTGTCAGTGAAAGAACTGAGCCTAGGTATATCCCTGAAAAGCCCCTAATCCCCTGAGTTGTACAAACAAACCAAGCCATTCAAACTCTTCAAATTAAATGTGAAGTAATTTCCCCCAAAAATGTTTTTATGAAGAGAAAAAGGCTGCCCCTAGTGAGTAAAATATAAACTACTAGAGTAAATATGATATAGACCAGATAGATCTCCTCTAGTCGATTCTCAGGAACCAGATTTGGACGAAATCCTACCCACGGTTTGGAGGTCTTGTCGAAAAAACTGTTTTTTAAAAGAGATGAAGCGCCCCATGGTGTCAGAAATATACAGTCAGCCTTACCCAAAATCATCCTCGCACTAAGATCTATGTGGGTGTCTAACTATCTTATAGTCTATCTGTCTATCTTTTACTTTAGGTGAGGTCAGAAAAATAAAGAACAGAAGTCTTAATAATCCGTTTACTTAACAACCATCGATGTGAGCTGTGGAGGTTGGTGGATGACAGGTGGTATATACATGCATATGTATAAATATATATATATATATATATGTATATATTTGTGTGTGTGTGTTCTTAGCTGTTTGGATTACATTGCATTTTCCACCAGAATTATAAATACAGTATTTTTGCCAATTAATCATCTGCCTATGTTTTTGTGTGTTTTTACTACCTCAACATTTTTTGAGGCTGAGCATCCGTGTCCGTCTTCATTTTCTTGTGAAGACGTCCTAGAACTTTGAAATATCGATATACACTATACATATCATATACACATTTTCGTGAAGGTAAAAGCCAAAACGAGATTGTTATCAGCATAGAAATAGCAAAAGTAAGTTAACGCCATGTGAAAAATCTCCTCTCTGCTGACGTCTGTGGCAGCAGTGATGCACAGTTGTACTCCAGGACGCGGGGACATCACTGTTCAGCATCACAGGGATGGCGAGGGATGAAATGGGTATAAAACACACTAAAGAGAGGACGAATAAAAACTGGTTTTCATCCTGGTGTTCATTTATTCTTTAAGAAATGGAAGGCACTGCACACAGTTATCTAGTTCTTGGTCGGAAATGTGTTAATAAGTGTAATAGTGTCTACAAGAAATAAATCATTAATTTATTTCTTGTAGACACTATTACACTATTACAATTACAATACAGGAGAGCTCACGACATTAAAGCCATGAAATATATAGTACAGTACATTTGGACAGAATATAACAGTTAAATTTACAAACACACAAAAGCTTTCCCTTTGGTGATTAACTCTGAATAACGTATTTTATATACACACATGCTGTACACACATATACTTACACATTGGTACTCACAGATATACAAAGACACTTTAGTTGGTTTGCTGTGTAACCTGAATCATTACATTGTAAGAGAAAATGGACGACAAACATGGCGGTTTGTGTCCGGAGCCGTAGAAGCACAGAGTTTGGTCGACGGAACGAAGAGTTGAACTGCTGCTAGTAACAGTCGTAAAAGGAACCATTCATGCAATTAAAGCTAATCGTCCATGAAACACATCCAGGATTGTTAAAGCCAGGTTCACACTACAGGAGAAAACTTGGTCGGTACCGATGTTGGACCCAGACTGTCCGGTAGTGACAGGCGTTGACTCTTTCACCTCCTGATCTGTTTTTAGACAATCATAGCAATACTTTTAAAACATGTTTGATTTTCAGGAGTGAATCAATCTTCCGCCGGTAGAGGAACCTTTTCGGCATCAACACCACGGAAGAAGACTCAAGACGATTCTTTCCACTGATCGCAATAGTTCTACAGTTTACTAAAGGAGTGTTAATGAACCAACCAGAGTCTGAAGAAAGAAAAAAATAAATCCTAATTGGCTGCCATCATTCTTGTCATTATTTCTGTCGATGGCTGTCGGATTAACTTCATATAAATGTTATATTTGTGCCGTGTCGTCTGTGCTTTCTCAAGGATTGCATTTTGCCAGTTCCCACAGATACAAAAACCTTAGCAGGTTCAAGAGAAATGTGTTTTCAAAAGTTTCGGTTTTGAAGCACCGTTATAGTGTAAACACGCCCCCTCAGGTCATCTAGCCTACTGCTGTAGACGGATATTAAACGGACAAACTGACTTCCTGTTCTGTGCATTCCGTGTTAACCGCTTCTTCTCAACCATTTCCTCCTTTCTCCAGTTTTCTTTTTTCTCTTTCACTACGTCGACTCTGTCACTGATGTTTTTTACGCAACACAGGGGGCTTCTGGGAAACCATGTGACGCGATGCGTTCATGGCTCCATCAGGTGTGGGAGTTTTTGAAGTCCTTTCAGGGTGCGCAACCCTTTTGTTTATGAATGATTTATCAAGTGCATTGTTAAGATTCACCACCAGCTATTATTCAGGATTTTCAAATACCTGTAGTGTGACCTCAGCTTTAGAGATTTTTCTTTTTTTTCTTTTTTTTTTTTTACAGTGTTAAAGCACAACCAGGAGAATAATAGGCGGGGGGAAAAAACTACATGGAAAATGATCTAGAAGACACATGGAAGCCGAGAACGGCCAAGGATTATTTTTGTCCATTATCTCGTGATAACAAAAAACAAGCGACTGTTTCCTCAAGTTAATGAGATAATTAACTAGGTATCACGAGAAAACAAGCACTGTTATTGCCGTTCCCATGGCGACAAGGAAACACGGAAGTTAAGCAAAGCGGCAGAAATATTAAAGAAACAGTGGATGAAAACTACGAATGAACCTAACAGTGACCTTATCATACACGGTACCCGAATCCACAGAAATCTATGTGCATTAAACTCGCTTTAGAAAACTTTTATCCGCCGATGGAAAATCACGCACATTATCTTCCGTGTATACACACTGATTAAAGATCAGCTATAAAAGCAATTTCTGCCTGTGATATACTTTGATTGGGATAGAAGCTGATCTGTTTCTCAATAATGGAAACTCCCCAGTCAATATTAAGTATTATTTACGATATCTATCTGCCTCCATGGCTGTTCCCGGCTTCCATGGACAAAGAAACTTAAATACTCAAGAAAAAAAAGATACAATCAGTCTCTGGATTGAAAAACTTCTGTTAACTTGTGAATGTTTTTGGGCAACTTTTCCCATGCGAAAATACTATCCGACTTCATTTAACTGGTCAAACCCCTGATTAACTTCCTGTTCCCTGGAAAACATTTCACTGTGCTTTTGGTGATTCACACTTTTCTGTCAGCCGTTAGGAGCTTTATCTGTGTATTTTGGCTGAGAAGGTGTTTTGATTAAAGTCTGAACAACACTTCCACCTGGCATTATTCAACAACGACATCATGGCACCAACAGGCTGATTTCACGCTCGGAACAGAAGTCAGAGAGTGCATTTATAAAAATAATATAAAGCCATTCCACGTCGCATTGGCTCAAATGTGCCTCACCTCTCATGAGGTCATTTGAATTAACTGAAGACGACACATCTCTGACCAGGAGAGACGTGTCTAAACTTTCGGAAGCCTTTTTTTATCAGTACACCTTTAGATAAAAATTACCTAAAAAAAAAAAAGCTTAAGGCTGTGTTGGTAAACAGTCCATCAGGTTATTACGGTATACATTAAAATGGTTATTACATTACTATATTATTCCTGTCATCAGGTCAATATGTGCAACCTTGAAGTTCCAGAATGCAGGTTTTAGTGATTTGTCACAGTGATATCCCAGTCTTCAACTTACTGAACATCCCTAGATTCTCCCGCTCCAGTGGAGAACCATTCAAAACCTGAAAGGCCTGTTCTTGAGCCAGTGTTTGGTTTGTCCATGTTGGGCTACCCTACAAACATGGCAGGTGGATTTTGTGGAATCACAGTTCCTGGTTTCTGTTTGACTATTACGTGAATTCCATTTTCGCCTCTAGGTCCAACTCGATTCTACACACTGAAACCATGATCATCGTTCAGTTCAAGACACTTTACGCAAGTAAAACAAGCTTTCCTCACAATTCATGGTTAAGGCATAACATTCAATCCATCTGTGCCGCTTTCCAACAACAACAATGAAAGATGGTCCAAGAAATTGCTAAGAAAAAATACTCATTGGGGGTATGATTACATGCAGCAGTGCAAATAAAGAATAAGCTCCGTGAGTGATAAATGGAGGGAAAGTACACTTTATACATTGCTGAAATAACTGTGGTTGACCAGATGACCCAAGGAATTGTGGTTATTAAGAAGGATGACACCTCGTGATTAGTTACCCTGTGAATGTAGCTGCTAGGAGGAATGAGTCTGTAAGTGATACGGACAACATTTGAATTATTATCATAATGCAAATTTGACTTTGTGATAAAAAAAATAAATATGAGTAAATCTATTTGGGTGGACGTTTGTATCATGTTAGAGACAACACGGTCACAAACTCAACCCTTCATGCTAACCCAGCCCCTAATGCTGTGTTCTTCCCAATGCTGACTTTTCAGGCCGTGTGATAACATACGTGACACAAATCTATGCAATGTTACGAGTAGCGGCACGAAAGGCGCAACGCAAATGATGCTAATATGACCAAATTAGTTGCGTCATTCGGTCACGTTAGAAGGTTGCAAAAAGATGGAAAATTTGCGTTGAGATTCTCAAATACGTCATTAGAATCCCCAGTACCAGTAGAATCAGTGGAGCATTGATGGGGAAGTAAGGACTACGTTTATACAAGCTGTATGAGGACATCCGTAGGTGTGGATGATGCTGTGAACCCAAGAACGGACGAATTTTACCGACATATGTGTGACTTCCACATAAAAATAAAAAGCAGTAATTGTGCTTCCTTCAATCCTGGTTGATAATGGTCGGAAATGGTAGAAAAGCTCCCTCAAGAGAAGGCGTAGGTGGGTCCGGGTCACTCAAATCATCTCATGGTGACATTCGTATGTAGAGGGGCACCATGTGCAATTTTCTTGCCCGATTCCATTTATCGTTTTTTGTAAAGTCTTACTGACCGATACTGATTTTGTTTGATTCCAATTTTTCAAGTTTTAAAACCATCATTGATAGCATACATACATACTTACAGCAGGTTCGTGGCTAGCTATGAGCTTTTGCTAGCTTCAGCCAGTCTGCCATCATTAGCTTCTTGAAACCATGTTTTTTCCTTGCCGTGATAAATTTGTATGTGTTGATAGAGTTTGTTTTCATGCATGTTTTCTGGGTAGTTCTTCCGCGGTTAAATATGGCTTTACAGGTATAACAAGCTGCGAGATTTATGTTTTCTTCATTCACGACCAAAGATGTTTTTTAGCCTCGGTAAGTCATGCTTGGTGCGTGCGACGTGAACCATCGTTTATTCATAGTTGACACAAGTTTAGTGGTAAATAGAACAGGTCAATGTTTGCTGCCTAAACTGTATCGGCTATGCTACTGGATCATGTAAAAAATCACATTATAACCTATATGTGGACTGGGGCGTCTGTAGCTCAGGAGGTAGGTAGGTTTGCTAACCCAGTATGACCCCTGGACGCTTAAAAGCTGCCCACTGCTCCTCGAGGACCGGTCAAAACCAGAGAACTACTGTTGTCCTCCTTGTTTGTAATATGTATAGCAAAGTGATAATAAAGCATTAACATTATAATCATTGTAACATTTAAGGTAGGAATTCAATAACCATCATGTTGAAAAAAAGGGATGGACCTGTCCCATTGTTGTGAGCGTATATCATGTAATTTTCCCAATGCTAATCTTCTATAATTTACTATAATTTTCCGTTCCACGATGACGCACTCACTCCAGCCAGGCAGGGGGGGAGGGGGATTTCACGGAACCACTGGTTACAGTTTCACAAGTCCCCAGTCAACCTCATGGAGACAGAGACACTGGATACATCAATGTGGGACAGCCAGCTCAGCACATTTCATGCCACGATATGAAGGCTGCTAATGCTGACCAGATATGACCTCCACCTTTGTCTCTACATAACACCATGGCACAGAGCCTGCCCTAACGCACCAAACATCCTCCTCCACTTTCTGGATTGAGCCCAATAACAACCCATCTCTAATTCCTAAGAAGGAAACAACTCAGGAATTCTGGAAATCCTGGATGTTTTGTGTGTTTAAGCGGGAAGCCATTCACAAAACTCTTTTAGAGAAGAAGATCATTTGGATTGTGAGGTGTTAAATAAACAATAGATCTAAAGCAGGGTTAATAACAGGTCCAGGTTACTTTAAGATTAAATAGTTAAATGGTAGTGCAGGGTTTTTTGGTAGGTTGCACAGCATGTCAAACATGTCACTATTTATGTGGTTATTTGTTTCAGCCTCAGCAGGATATATATATTTCACTTTGAAGCTTCTATTTGGAAAAAGGTGAAATCCTAGATATTTAAACACAATAATACCTGAATCTCCTTTTAAAGTTAAAGCTGTAGGAGATACGTTTCACTAACAATCAGCTGCACCTCAGGAGCACAAAATGACATATATTGGTTCAAATGTGTCCGTATTTGGAGTTTGGTACCACTTTACAATAAGACTCACTTTATTAAGGATTTTTTAATGGCTTGTACGTCATTCACTAATTACGTTGTAGACCCTTTACAAATCTTTAATAAGCTGCTATAACTCATTTGATATAAAGGGTATCAGAGACCTGATGCTTGCCAAATAGTGAGCACACTTAACTGTACTGCTAACGTAACACTGCCAAATAGTTATCCAAATCGATAAATTGAGAGCTATGTTGTACGCTGTTTATAAACATTAACTAATGACTTACAAAGTGTTTACAACCTCATTTATAACCTTATTATAAACAATTTATAAACCCATTATAAATGTTATAGTAAAGTCGTACAAAATTATGAAAAGGTCTCAATTATGCTAAGTTTGACCTCCTAGTACTACATGAAATTTCCCCCTGATATCCCATCATAACCTATTCATAAACCATTTATAAAGCCTTTATAAAGGTAGTCTTAATCTCATAATATTAATGAGTCTGTATGTAACATGCATCTTGATGAGACTTTTCTAAGAATGGGGATGAAGAGGAGAAAGTCTAGAGAAAAGAGGATGGATTATACTGGCATTACCTTCATTTCACAGAATACTTTTAAATAGTTCATATCAGTACTGTCCGTAAGAACACATATTAAAACAAATAGAAAATAATAAACAACTAAACAGAAATACTAACAGCCTATTGAAGGACTTGTTTGGATTCTTCTGCTCTTCTTCCTCCACAAAGCGATAAAGTCTTGTCATCTTTCTTCATCCGTGTGATCCCTTCCAGCTCCTCATCACCTCTCCTCCATCCATCTTGTCTTCTTATCTTCATCCTGTTATTGTCTTTAATTTATATCATACTTGTAGTCCTTCTTCAACGTCCCGTCCTCCCATTGACCTTCTCAGAGTCAGACGTCCTGCAGAGATGAATCCATCATAGCAGTGGGATGGATCCCTGACCTCCAGCGCTCCTTCATACCACCGAGTGTTCGTTGTGGTGCTGGTGGTGGTGCGCTCCTCCACCCAGCACTGTGTGGTTTATGGACGACGCTGACCTGTCCGATCCCTCTGCTGCCGCCCCGTTGACGTTCTCCTGCCGTTGACAGCACAGGATCTGCCTGAAGGTGGCGCTCATCTCCTTGTCGCGGTAGGAGTAGATGATGGGGTTCATTGCTGAGTTGAACTCGGCGAGGAGCAGGAAGAACTTTTCGTAGTCGAGAACATTGCAGCTGGCGCAGAAGACGTCGAGGAGGAGGATGACCAGGCCGGGGGTCCAGCAGACGATGAAAGCACCTGAGGAGACAGAGAGCAGGAAAGGTTGAGTTTTTTATACAGGTGATGGGAAAACTGTTATCCCTGACAGCAAGGGTTTATCCCCAAAAAGATCCCAATCCCCTGCATTGTACAAGCAATTCCTTTGATTGAACTCTTCAAATTAAATGTGAAGTTATGTCTGAAAAACAGTGTCTTCTTTATAATAAAAAAAAAGAGCTCTTCCTAGTAGGTAAAATATGAACTATTACAGTAAAATCTGATATTTACACGATAGATCTCTTTAAGTCCGAAAACTTTTGGAGATAAAGCTCCCCCTAGTATTAGAAATGTAAAAACTGAACTTTCCCCAAATCAATCCAGCTCTTCCTCTTGCTAAGATCTCACTACATAGATCAGTAAAAAAAATACTTAAAATGTTAATATGAAGTTTTTTTTAGGTGATGGAGTTTTATTTAGTGGGCAAAGTGCTACTGCTACATTTGGTGATATGTTAAAATGTAAAATGAATCCTTGGATTCACCCAGCTAACACTACATGCCACTCATACAGCGTTTATCTTTCTAATTTTGATTTTTACGGTTTGACAGTAGTATTTTTAAGTCCGGGACTTCCTGCACTTTAAGCTTTCATACCTGATTATTGCTTATGACTTAACCATTTTAGCATCACACAAAAATGTATATCTTTATGTATTTTACATGAAAGGCATTCAGACTAGAGTAATTATATATAGTACGTATTCATTATTGAAAAATCTTGTGTTTGACTCAAGGTCACGTTAACTCATCTCTCCTCTCCCTCGACTTCAGAGAAGCAAAAGGATGAGAAAATAAAATGGCTCTTAGATCTTCCTCGCTGAAAAATGCATCCTCTAACTTGACTACCGATCGGATGATGTAACACTCGGGAGAGGCCACATCATCTGAGAGCCAGAGTTGTTTGTTTTTGATCTGTTGTGGATCACACTAAAATCACTATACGACCACAACACCATCACTTAGCAACCGCACCATCATCAGTCCACAGAACCAAAACACCAATGTCACTCTGTGAGAACATCTTAAACTCTTTAATAGCGTGTTTTCAGAACAAAGTGCATTTTTTGTTGATGTTTTGGAGTATCTATAATATTAGGTGCATTAGCTTATTCGAATACCACCGAATATTGAAATTAAAAAAAGAAATATTGGAATGCATTTGCAAATGTACTTATATCAGAATCAGAATTAGTACTTATATCAGAATCAGAATCAGCTTTATTGGACTCCCGAAGTCCACTCTCATCTCTACATTTTTCAGCTTGTTCAGCTCCAGGTTGTTGTGACCACACCAGACGTCCAGCCGTTCAACCTCCGACGATGACCGTTGTGTCGTCCGCAAACTTCAGGAGTTTGACAGATGGGTCGTCAGAAGTGCAGTCATTCATGTAGAGTAAGAGTAGAGGTGACGGCATACAGTCCTGTGGGGCCCCCGTGCTGATTGTCCAGGTGGAGGATGATATTTTACCCAGACTCACCTGCTGTCTCCAGTCCATCAGGAAGTCTGTTATCCACTGACAGGTGGAGGCTGCTGCAGCAGAGTATTCTTGGTACAATTGTGTTGAACGCTAAACTGAAGTCCACAAACAGGATCCTTGCGTATGTCCCTGGAGAGTCAAGATGTTGCAGGATGAAGTGCAGTCCTGTGTTGACTGCATCATTTACTGACCTGTTTGCCCGGTAGGCAACCTGCAGGGGTCCAGCAGGAGGCCTGTGATGTCCTTCAGGTGGGACAAGACCATTCTCTCAAAGGATTTCATGACCACAGACGTCAGGGTGACTGGTCTGTAGTCATTTAATCATGGTGGAGTGTTTGAAGCATGAGGGGGCTTCACACAGCTCCAGTGATCTATTAAAATCTGTGTGAAGATGGGGGGCCAGCTGATCAGCACAGGCTTTCAGGCGGAAAGGCCTGGAGCCTTTCCGATCTTTTGTCAGCTTCCTCAACTCTGTCTCACAGGTTCTAAGTTTGGAGTCAGTGGGGAGGGGTGTGATGGGGGCAGGGGGTTTTGATAGTTTAGAGCGGGTGTCGAACCTGCAACAAAACTTATTCAGCTCCTCAGCCAGTTGAAAGCGTTCCACAGCAGGGATTGTTGGTTTCCTGTTGTTGGTGACCTGTCGCAGGCCTCTCCACACCGATTCTGGGTCGTTGGTCAGAGTAGCATGTACATGCTGCTCTGACCTCCCTGGTCAGTGTGTTTCTGGCCGGCTTGTACAGGTCTCCACTTCTGTAAGCTTCCTCCTTGGTCTGACGAAGATGCCTGAGTTTGGCAGTAAACCAGGGTTTATTGTTGTCGTATGTGCAGAAGGTTTTTGTTAGCACACACATGTCCTCGCAAAAACTGATGTAAGCCGTCACAGTGTCAGTCAACTCCTCCAGGTCTTAAGCAGCCTCCTCAAAGACACTCCAATCAGTGCAGTCAAAGCAGGCCTGTAGCTCCAGATTTGCCTCGTGGGTCCACCTCTTGACAGTCTTGACTACAGGCTTAGCAGACTTTAATTTCTGCCTGTAGGATGGGATGAGATGGACCATACAATGATCAGAGAGTCCCAGAGCTGCACGGGGGACAGAGCGATATGCATCCTTTATTGTGGTGTAGCAGTGGTCCAGTGTGTTAGCGTTCCTGGTGGGACACGTGATGTGTTGTCTATATTTTAGCAGTTCGTGGCTGAGGTTTGCTCTGTTAAAGTCCCCAAGAACGATGAGTAGAGAGTTTGTGTGTTCATGCCCCAGATCAGAAATCTGGTCAGCGAGGTGTTGTAACGCCTCACTAACGCACGCCTGAGGTGGGATGTAAACTCCAGCCAGGATGAAGGAGGAAAACTCCCACGGAGAATAAAACGGCTTGCAGTTGATGAATAAAGTTTCTAAATGAGGACTGCATGATTTTCCAACTAGAAGTTGACCCAGGCGGCGCCATCATACTTGTTCCATTATAAGAATAATTTAAACCAATACATGACTATAGTGATGCTTTTATTTTCTCATTTGGATGCGCCTCATTCATTCATTTAATTTACTTTTCTGGCTTTCTGTGGCCCTCCATTCTCTAATTTTTGTTCTAGTATTCTATAAATGGGGAAATAATAAACATATTTGAAGGAAAATTAAATTTATTTTGAAAATATCATATTATACCACTCTCAGGTATTTCTGTACAACATTTTGTGAGTAATCCATCCATTTTCTGGGGTTGAAGCAGAGATGACAGTAAGTAAGAAACTGGAAAGATCCCAGAGAAAGGCCTCTAGCCTCAGAGGCTCAAGTAATTACAGAATTGACTGTAAAAATATCACTAAGTTTTTCATTACAATTTTAAACTTCTTCACCTCTGCCGGTCCATATATAGGGAAAAAAAGTTTGACTTTTCAAAATAAAAGCCTAAAATCAAGGTAATGCATCTAATATTAGAATAAATCAGAAATTCTAAAGAACACAAATTAAAATAAGGAAATTCAATAGAAAATAGAAACTGACTGTCAATAATATATTTCCTTGAGGAAAATCCAAAAACACTTCCAGTAAATAAGCTGTTTGTTCAAAACTCACCATATAAGCATGTTCTGATCCGGTGCTGATATACCTGTCAACCCTTTCTTAAACTGTTACATACGATAATTGAAAAAGAGATCGATATGAAACCCCACGCTTCATTAAAGGAACCAACAACGGCTGTTGGTGGGAACTGGGATGGGATTTCTACGGAAATCAGATCAGGCAGCCAAACACAAACCGCTGACCTCCACTTCATGTCTGAAACCTTATCTGCACTCTTCTATCCACATATCTCTAACCTTCAAACCTCATTTGGGTTAGTACAACGCATCAACACTTTTTTGCATGTGTTTGTGTGTGTGCGGGTGTGTGTGTGCGTGTGTGTGCGTGTGGCAGTCAAGTATGGTGAGGGTCACTAACTCATTATTCACTCATGTCAAGTTCAAGTGCTGTGAATTCACTCAACAGATTCTATTTGTCGAATTTTTAAGAAACTCTTAATGTCGTAAAGCAAAGAATCTTACAAATTAGGCTAGAAGACACACACGTACACACACGTACACACACGTACACACACACCCAGAGGACACTTACAGACAGGCCTGTTATCTGTTAGTGTTTTTCAGGCGGCAGCTGCAGCAAGGCTTGACCTAACCTCCCAGCTATGCAGGCCGAATCTCTGGAGTTTGATTCATTTCTTAAATGGTTCGCACCCCTGCAAAGAAACTATCTGAAATATTCATCTCTCATCAAATCGTCTTACTCTGACCAGGAAAAGATCCGATGAAGAATAGGGGCATTCAGAACATCAGTCAAACAAAATCAACATTCATGACCATTTCTCCTGTCTCCAGCCATAAATTCTCTTTCTGTTTCGAGTGTTGATGGAAATATTGCCTAATTACAGCCTTTATTATGGCCTTAGCAGGCAGAACAAATGACATAATGATCACAAAATACTCCCCAACATTCCACTAGTTCATCTTTGTCTTTCATATCACCTGCTTCTTCTTTTTTCGTGATGTGTTCCTTAACAAAGTTCGGCATAAAATATATTTCCAGGATTTTTGTGCTGATTTTCCATATAGGAATGAGACAGAAAACAGTCGTTGTGTGAAGCTGTGACCCGAGAGGTTTAATTTCCTCTCTGGAACTAGACAGCGGTTTATCTCAAAATCACCTTACTGCTGCCAGTTTCACAGACGGCAAAGCGTTTGTGTTTACCGAGGAAGCATATAGTGTTTTTAAGCGGTGCTTAATCAACCCTTTTTGACGTGTCACA
The DNA here is from genome assembly GCA_009660295.1 of Lophius piscatorius. NCBI lineage: Eukaryota > Metazoa > Chordata > Actinopteri > Lophiiformes > Lophiidae > Lophius > Lophius piscatorius. Next base: position 92,910 of record VRLP01000805.1, on the reverse strand, counting down.
ACTTGTAAACGCTGCAGTGACGGGAAAGAGACCGGTAAGATGCGAAGCCACTGCAGGAGAATAGATAAACACGAAGCAATCACAAACCTGGGAAGTCCGTAAATGCGTGTAGACTGTTTTGACACGTTCCAGGTCAGGGTGGAGTCAGGTATTAAATAAAACGCACAGTCAGGGTGTTGTTATTTCCTGCCACAACAAATGTGACACATAGGCTTGAAGATTCATTTTCAGCTACACCGTCATTAGTCCGTTGTTGAAAGCCATCCACAGAACTGTTTAATACTTAAGGAAATAAAAGCAAACTGAATCTAGGGAAAAATTGAGGAGTAAGGATCTATGGGAAAATAAAGTCCAGGTTAATAAAAACTAGATATGTTAACTACAGATTCATCGTGGTTGAACCTAATTTCATCTATTTTACATTGGATTCAACAGATCATTATCTGAGTGTCACAGTTTTGCAGAAGGGCTATGGTGTGACTATGTCAATTTAAGGAATGATAGTGCAGACAGGGTGGAGTGGGTGGAGAAGAGTGTCATGAGTTATCTGACAGGAGGCAGATTTGAAGAGGTTCAGATGTTGTTTGGGAGTAAGGAGACAGGATGGACAGGATTAGAAAGGAGCTCATCAGAAGGACACCTCAGGTTAGACGTCTGGAGACAGAGTCAGAGAGGCCAGATTGAGAGGGTTTGGACATGTCAAAAGGAGAGATAGTGGTTATACTGGTAGAAGGATGCTGGAGATGGGGCTCCTGGAAAAAAGAAAAAGAAGAAGACTAAAGGGGAAGTTTCTGGATGTTATGAGAGAGGACACACAGTTGGTGGGTGTGACAGAGGAAGATGCAGAGGACAGGGGAAGATGATGATGATGATAGTAGTGGCTGTGGTCCTCCTTCTCCTTTTGTACCCTTCTGTATGATATCTTCTCTGGTGTTTCTGCTTTTTTGTGAGTCAACCATGTTTTTCCATGTTCTAAAGTTTGAGAAAAGATTTTGATCATCCAGCCGCGAGACCTATGATGATTGTCTCATCTGGAGGAATCAGCTACTGGTTCCCTCCAAAATTCTCCTGGTGCATAGTACCGTTAGACTTATGCATGTATGAATCAATCAATCAATCTTTATTTGTATAGCGCCAACTCACAACAACTGTCATCTCAAGGTGCTTTCCAGAAAGAGACCAAAGTTTTGGTCTAGACCAAACTCTTTATATAATTATACATAATAATTATACGCAGAGGTTGGAGCACCAGTTTGCACATCAGAACTGCTGCAGGCCCCCCCTGGAGTCTACTGAATCATACTTCAACTTCTTTTGGGTACCCACTCATGCTCCACCTCCTCCTGAATGCAGTGGGTGGATTCACCTCAGCCGACACTGGACACTGCTGGACACGCCGTCCAATGAACAGAATATTTAGTGAACCAAAAACAGGAGATTTAGTTAAAACTTGATTTTTCCAATTAGTGTTCAATGATGTTGGTTTTATCTCATCTCCATCTTGGAAAAAAGCTGATTGACATAGTCATAAAATTCTGAACTTATATCAGATCATTTATACTTATAGTCTCAAAACCTGTTACGGAATGCTGACGTTCATTATTTTTTAATTTTCCTGGAGGAAATGGGTGTCCATAGGAAAAAGAACAGAGGTCTGTGGGAACAAAAATAAGGAAATAATGGGGACCAGACAGTTGCAATCAACTCCACACTCCCACAATCCCCCTCTCTCTCACACACACACACACACACACACACACGTGGATTCACAACTGAGGGTGGATAAACACTCACATGTGCAGACATAAATGCATATGCACCCACACACTTACATAATTATGGCACACTGGCAGATGGTGCAGCGTGGAGACACACAAACGTGAAAACATGTCGACGATGTCGGGAAACCGTTCAGAGAAATCTGTTCATTCATTCCCAGAAACCCACCCCCCCCCATCTTAATCAACAGCCGTTATTAACCAAAAAACAAGAGTTTCAGTTTCAGCAATAAAGATCTTAAGGTTGGGCGACATCATTAGGGAAAATTATCCCACGATGTTTCCTCTCTCTGTGAGCGGCACCTTCGCGGTAATGCAACCTCCTCCCTGCTCTGAGTGTTTGCACAGGGAGGCTTTGCTCTAATAGCCGGCGCGTCGGGTTTCATGCTGGGAGAAGATCCCTGTCATGGTGCTTTTCACCATTTTACTGACATATCAGCTTGTTCAAGAATTAAATAATGGCTCAGAGGATCACGCTGGGGGTTTTGCATTGTTTTAGGTATTTAGCTAGACATGTTTCGATTGTAAAAAAGAATGTCTGCTTTTTTACGCCGGTCTTCTATTATTTTGTCATGCTTGGAAAGAAATAACAACTTGCAGCACTTTGGAGCCTGCTCCAAAACTTATAATACACAAAGACTCTCCGTCTAGGAGAATGAAACATGGCTTCTTGCAAATTAACTCCAAGAGTTCTATCTTGTTATGAAGCTTTCCGGCCAAAACTCAAAAATTTCACGGATCATTTGCAAATTCTTTAACCCCGTATACCTTAGTTCAAGAAAGCACTGGATTGATTTTGTAAAAGGTGATATATTTCTGACCCTAGGGAGAGCTTTATCGCCAAGAGTTTTCAAGCCATAATTTCTCAACCATTGACCCGATGAGGTCCAGCTTTGGTGCATATGAATTGACTCGAGGTGCTCTATCTTGCATACATTGTGTTTTACTCTTAACAGTTCTTATTTTACTCCCTAGGGGAAACATTTTTTCAAAAAACATTGTTTTTCTCAACATAACTTTTTCCCAACATTTTTCTTAACCATCCGCCCGATTTAGTCCAAAGTTGGTGCATATGAATCAACTCAAGAAGTTCTTTAAAGTATATATCATAGTTTGCTCACTTCGTGTTTTTTTTGTTTGTTTTTTGCATAAACTGTGGACAATCAGGGGATTTATTTCACAACGCAGGGGAATTGGGGACATTTTGGGGATAAACCTTTGATGTCAGGGACGACAGGATATGCCTAGTTAGTGGAATGACACCCAAACAAAGACACTGTTTCATGCAGACCATTTCTTTAGTTGAATGTTTTTCAAATTAAAGCAGAGGTGATGCAATGGAAGATAGTACATCTGTGGGCCACACCATCACCCCCCCCCCACCAGTTTGGGATGCACGTGAACCATGGATCAATTACAAGTTTAACAGTAATAGTACGAAAAACAGTTTAACGACAGCTATAACTTTTGACAGTATTAACTGTCTGAGTCTTTTTGCAGTGAGAAGATACAAACAAGATTGTTATGTGGTCAGGTGAATGTGGCCCATTCAGGGGATAGTCATCATGGACTTCAGAGAAGCGCAGAAACTTGAAAAGATTCTCAGATAATTTAAGTCAATATGTGAGCAATTTGGTTCCGCTGTAAAATATAGTGATGAAGGAAGAAGAATGGGGGACAGAGTCAATAGAGTATGAAGATATTGTGCCAGCAGGCAGCCAGATGACAATATGGTAAGAGGTCAATACACGCACATTTGAAGCAACATGTCACTGTGGTGTCATGGAGCAGGAACCAAGAAACTTCTCACTGCGGCATTTAAGATGAATCACAGAGAAATACAGCTGATGTATATATGTATATGTATATATATACACACACACACACACACACATATTTGGATTGACGTATCATGTATGATACATCAATCAGGCCTGCACCTGCAAGGATCTCAGCATTGACTTCGACGACACCTTCGGCTGGAAGCTCCACGTTGCTGGTTTGCAACAGAGGCTATATTTCTTGTGCCGACCGCAGACAGAGAGTGTACGGTCTGGACCAGAGGTTTCTGTTTTTATTTTATCAGGCTGTAAAACTAAGTGAGCCGGTCTGGTACACAACAGCATGAAGGTAATGGGGAAGAATGAAAACAGCCACTCCAGTTGATCTGAGCAGCTGTGGAGGTATCTTTATAAACAGCATTTGAGTAGAAGACACATTTCCCTTTGGCCACCATAAAGTGCATTGAATCATATCAAATTGTATAGTATTGTATTTTATAACAATATTTTAATTGGTATTTTATTGTATCGAACTGTATCTTATATTATCGTATTGTATGGTATAGTATTGTATCATGTCTATTGTATCATATTGTGTTGTTTTGTATCGAATCGTATAATATTGTATTGTATCATATTGTATCGTATCATATCGTATCGTATTGTAGAGTATTGAAGCGAATTGTATCGTATAGTATTGTATCGTGTCTCTTTTACCATATTGTATAGTATTATATAGTCTATTGTATTGTATAGTATCGTATAGTATTGTATCCTATTGTGTCGCATTGTATCATCTTGTATTGTATTGTATAGTATTTTATGGTATTGTATCGTTTTGGTATTAATCGGTGATTATAATGTTATGGCGGATTGGTACAAATAATATTAGTCTTATTTGCAAATGAAAAATAATAAACCAATTTCCATTGAGCTTGAGCCAAGAGCCTAAAATGCTCCTTGAAGTTTTCTCTGCCTTCAATGTCTCATGTCTTCAAATAGGCTCAGATTTCCACTAATGCGCAGATCTTTTCAAGCCCTTCAAAATGAACAAATGCTCAGAATTAAATTATGAATCTCTTTCCTCTGCACGGTTAACTCCCTTTCTTCCCATCAATCTCTCACGTGTTTCATATTTTTGTATTCTATGTTAGTTTTCTATCTTTACGTTGTATCTTGAAACTTTCAATCCCCCCTTTTTTTCTCTATCTCTACCTCACTTATCTTTCTTATGATTGTTTCGTGGCATGCTTCTCTCTCTCTCTCTCTCTCTCTCCCTCTCTCTAACCTTCCTTCTTCCTCTCTACCCTCATGTTTGTCTCTCAGTCTCATGTTCCTCCCGCAGCTCTCACTCTGTCCGCTATCATTTTCCCCAATCATCTGCTGAAGTAAGTGAGTGGATTTTGGAGTGGATTGGACTGCCCCAGAGGGATAGCTTTGTCCACTCTCCTCCTTTCCGCAGCACACTCAGGAAGACATTAGAATCACATTCAGTAACTGAGTGTAAATTCATTGGAACAGAGGCACACTGATGGTTTGTACACTCATGGTTTGTTGATCTAATCTGAAAGGATAAAATGCTTTTGAGTGGTAGGTTTGTGACATAACCAGCCAGGTAGGTCTTCTGCTCTGCTCGCCCAATAAGAAAGAAATACATGTCAAGAGCAGTTGGTGAGGAGCTGTGAATCATGCTGGCCACACACTACAAGAAAAAGGCTCAATCCCCCCACCCCCCACCCCCGGAGGGGTGTAACCCGAAACGAGGCTTATCTCAACTGACTATTTTTCCAAATAATTCTCAAACGTCTAGTGTCAATACGATCGATACCAATCGAGTCGGAGCCTCCCCGATCTTGAATCGTAAATATTCAAACATGCTCGATATTGACGACTCCTGATCAGGCTGCCTCAAAAGGAATACCTGCGATAGCCTATGAGAGGGAGCGGACCGGGAAGTTGTTTGTGAGCAAGTTGAAGGAATTTAGGAACATGCATGAAAACTACCACTCAGGGTGCTAGGAGATCTCCTAGACCTGCACTATAGAGAGCATCTAAGTGGGGCTGTGGTCACCTGTATGGGGAGCTAATCTGCAGGATATTTATATCAATCGCTGCAGAACAAGAGCCATGACGATCACATTGGATTCCAGTGAAATGGATAACAGATTGTTTTCCCTTTTGCCATCGTGGAGATGCTACCGCACTCTGAATGGATGAGGATGTGGAAGAGTTTCTCCCCTCAGTCCATCATGGTTCTTAACTGCTTGGACTAGGCCCCCCCAAAGCTGATTTCTTCCGTCATTAGATGTAACTTCTTTCAGACGAGACTAATAGCAAAGTCTCAGCTTTGCTATCTCCCCCTTATAGACTTAGAAACTTTGTTCCATACATTCATAACGTTTGCCTTCACTACTATAATTCTTTTATACTTATGACCTCGCAGGTCAATCAAATAGCACTTCCTGTTCATCTATTGACCCATCACCGTTTCCTTTTATCCTGTTATCCTCATATTGTGATATCAAAGGCCACTTGCACAGCACTTGTTTTAAATTGTCTGATCCCCAGCTTGTCTTCTTCTCTCGCTGACGAAGGTGAAGCAAGAATTGGAAATAAAGACCTAAGAAAGTGGTGAAACTGAGATTTGTCAACTTGCACTGTTTTTTATTTATAGTACCACCATTTTTTTTCCTTTCTATGTTCATTACATGCTTTGGTTGAGGAAAGACGCATCCCCTTCTACTACCCTACCGTAATCCTTTGTATGTGTGCTCATAGGAAGTCCTCCGTCCAATGTCTTCAGCTGGCTCAAAATGCTCAATCACAACTGTGCTGCTCAGCCACTACCTTCTTACTTTGGGCAAGCCTGGTTGTTTTTAAATGTGCCCTAGAAATAAAGTTTGACTTGACTGACGTAATCTTTTCTGTTTTTTTCTAACTGCAGAGGAAATCAAGGGTGATTTAATGTGATGTTCTGCTGCGGCTCTGATCAATCCAGGCCATTAGCTACAGCCATGCCACTCTTGTGATGTCATTTTATCAAATTGCATTAGATGGAATGGAGAACGTTGGTTCCTAAATGTCTTCAATAAATACTAGTTTGATCCAATTCCTCGACCGCTTCGTAGGTTTCTCTGTTTATGGTTACGTTCTAAAGGCTGTTTTCTGCCATCAGATACAGTGGAGATGATAAAAACCCCAATATTCACCCCAAAAATGGAAAAGTACTGAATATATTTCTGATATACTCCGAAATCCATAATATGATGACCAATGATAAACAAAGGCAGAATAACATTGATTATCTTATTACAATGTCCCCTGGCAGAGCTTGGTATATATTAGACAGCGAGTGAATATTTTGCCGTCAAAGGCGATGTTGGATGGATTCCTCAGGGACTTTAACAAAAACCTAATTGTGATGGCGAGAGGACGGGATCAGAGCATCGACATAACTGCTGTTGTATTTTTCGGTCTTCCTGCTGTAAAGTCGTTGGTGCCCACCTAACTGGTCTAAGGGCTAGTAATCCACTGACAGCATGTGATGGGGTCCAGTCCTCCAGAAGAGCTACTGGGGCATAAGTCGCTGCTAGTTCTGACAGAAAGGTGTCTGTTGAGCTGTTTTTGTGTCAAGAAGTGGACCCACATAATATTTGTCAGGTGTTATTGATGTTATAGCTGACAGTGGATGACCAGCCACAATATTAATACAATTAACCTTAATACTGGAGACAAGACGACCAACCTTCAGAGTTGGAGCTGGAGCTCGGACGAGAGGCAGGGTACACTCTGGTCGAGTCACCAGTTCGTCACAAGGCCAATACATAGAGAGAGACTACTACTGAACAAGTATGTAAATAAATGAAAATTATAGCCCCCTAAGAAACCAATTAAGGTCGGCCACAAATGGAAACATAGCCTTTCCCTCTCACCCACACACACACACACACACACACACACACACACACACACACATTCCTCTTCTGACAGGGCAGAGCTGATCCAGATAATACTGGGTTATACTTGAAATCTTTTAGTTGTTAATGCACAGTTACAAATCCAGGCTTAGCCGAAAAGCTGAACGAACATGTAAAACATGCTGTAGCTGCACACAGAGAGCGGAGTTTGCCAAAAGTTATCAAACGACCCCGTTGAAACAGGATTCTTAAGCACATGCTGTTGCTGTGAGCCATCGGAAGAGCTGCACACACCCACACACACACTCATACAGATAACAGGTGACACTGGAAGCTTGTGGTTACGTCTGTTTGGTTCTGCTCCTCTCGTCCCATGCGTTGCAGAGGAGAGAGGAGTCAGTCAGTTCCTGTGTTGAACATTGATTGGTTCTACATTGTGATTCTGACACAAGTGTCAGTCCGGGATATGGCATCTGTCTGCATGTGTTTAGGCGATGGTATGCCCTGGCGCTCCACTCTGTCTGATGATGCGACCACATACGATGCCAAAAGGCTTTAAGATAATCAAATCATTCACAGAGGAGTCCTACATGAGCTCACACCTGATGCACAGGCGCCGCACTGTGACCACGAGTCATGGTTAATGTGCCGCTGCTGTTGAATCACTAGTGATATACAGAATATGTGTTGGTGTCAATCATAAGGTTTTTATAGCAGAGAGGCGCTGTCGGCCAAGGGGCACGCCACAACCATCAGCCTGTCCAAAGTCAGGCACAGTATTTATTATTTTTTAAATAAACAAACCTTTAAAATTCCTGTATAAAACATTTGAAAGAATATATTTTTTTAAATATCTTCCAAACCACATTGTTTAAGTAAATGTTTAGGTCTTCTTCCTTCCAGAACAGTAAACTTCTCTTTGTGAGTTAGTCTGATATTTGGATTACTACAATTGTATGCAATCCTTTGTGGTGCGGTGGACTGCTCATGTGTACACAGATACATCTATTTAAAGGGGCATTCATTTATGGGCTGATGGATCAAAGCTGACATTATTTTACTACCATGTGATGACTGACGTCTAATTTGCGTACATACAGGGAGCATCAGCTAAAATGGCTACAAACATAAGAAAAACTTAAAAACCTACAGTATATTAATTGTAAGGCCTAAATAAACCTCTCAGCTGTCGTCCCCGACAGCAAGAGTACATCCCAGAAAAAGGCCCCCAACCCCTGTGTTCTACAAGCAGTCCCCCAGAATGAACTACTCAAATGAAAAGGGAAGTTATTTCTAGAAAACATTGTTTCCCACTTAAAAAAAGATGCACTTTCCCAAAATCAATCCAGTTGTTCCTCACACTAAGATATATGGAGGTATAACATTTGAAACTGGTAATACTGAAATAGTTTTTCTGTTATCGTAGATCTGCAGACGTGGCAATGTCGATTTCATAATATCCCTGACTTCTCCAGGATATAAAAATGAAACCCCCCAGGAACATACCAAGGATTCAGGAGATAACATTATCAGAGTAACTAAAGCTAGCGAGGTACGGACACTGCCACAAGCCAGCTGCTGCTAACTTTCACGAGTATGAGATTTCATGAACTTAATGTAATACTAACTCATATGTAAGGACTCATCTCCGAACGCTTAAAGTCGCTTCAAACTTCGGCAAAAAAACTTCGGCAAAAATCAGTTTCTGTAGTGAGCCCCTGAAGTCCCATAAGAAGTTTTGTAACTTGTGGGAAAAAGATAACTAACTTGTTTGACAAGTTATATGACTGTGCGAACCCATATGCGTCTCTCTATGATCAAAGCCACCATAATGGAATGCACCAATCTTAAAAAGATTTATTTTTACCTCAAATTGTTTTTACAATCGTGGCCGAGGGTTTAAGAGACACGCCGCAAGATGAATTTCATAAAGTCAATACACATTCACCACACTGGCCAACCTTAATTCCAGTCTAGTCCTTTGAAATAAGAGCACTTCAAATACATACGCTGCTTAGAAACAGGAAACGTAAGCATGTGCGTAGGCCATAAACATAAAAATTTCACAAAGATTGCGAACTCAGAATCGAACAGCTCTTGTACGTAAATACGGGATTATCGACAGCAGGAAACATTTGCTTGGCATACTGAAGGACCAGAGGCATGCAGCTTACCCTAGTGGTCTTTAAAGTACAGGCATGCCTTTACAATGCTGAATTTATCTTAAGTTTCTATCTTGAGCTCACAAGATAATTATCTCTTTCTCACAAGAAAAAAAAAAAATCCCTGAGGGAATCCAGAGGCTCTGGAGATTGGCTTGTCAGACTACAAAATAATTGGGTAAAAAATGCCATCTGTACACCTGCACATTTGTAAAACCTTTACTTAATAGCGGAAGACCAAGTCGCACCTTCTCTGCAGAAGAGGGACGTGGTACATGTGGCTTGTTTGCTTACACCCTGTTCTCTATCGTTGGGTACCAGCCAGATTCTGGTGTGATCGTCCCATCATTATTCTGGAACAAGCAGAGTTTATGTGAAGGGAGCCAAGATCATGTCCCACTCTTCTATATTAAACCAGTAAGAGAGAGTATGAGGCTTCGTGTACTGGAAACATCTGCATGTATATGCATGTGAGCAACTTTTCCCATATCATCCTGTCCTTCCTAGAAGACTTGACCCGTGCTTGTTATTTTACAGCATCCTGAGAGAGACAAGAAGGGAGGACAGCAGGGGACCAATTTTATCATGTGGTCACCATCTGTCGACCACAGATTGGAGAAACTGCTGCCGGGTTCACTTTCTTGTCTACTCATGGTAATCTTAACGTTGAGAAGAGTCAAACCCATAAACTCTACGGTCCCGGCGGAGACTGAATAAATGCTGACCTTTTTGTTTCGCTATTGACCAGTTCAAACTTCCAGACGGTGACGGGCGGTGAGGGATTGGCTTTCATATCAAAGATAAGTGTCTCTTTAGATGTGGATAAGTGATTGTACTGTATCTAAGTGAGAAAAGCAAATAACCTTGCTCGTATTTCAAATCCTCCTTGGCACTTGGAAATGACCTCATGCCCAAAGAGAAGTGGATTCCAGACTAAAGAAAAACACATCACACCCTAGCTCAAAAGACTACTCTCCCAGTAAGGATTTGGTGTCAGTGAAAAAGAACAAATGTGATTTATTCAGAATTTTGAAAAAAAAAAACAGCGAGATTCTGAAATATGTATTGTAAATCTGAGCGAAATCGTACGTTAAGCAAATCGCGCCTTTGTAGTTTAGACATTCTTTAAATATATAAAGGGGCGTTCAAAGTTATTCCTCTATTTCGCTCGTATTTTATTTAAATGATAAACGTTCAAGCAAGGCTGGTATGTTTCAGTGCGAGTAGAAAACAGGTATACGTCTGCTAACAGTTAACCACAGTTTATTCTGTCATTTTATATTGTTGACATTAACTTTAATCACGGCAGTGAGCTAAGCCTCTTTGGGAATCCAGCAGCTAAGGAGCATCATGATTTCATCTCTCTGTCAGCGTTTAGCAGAGTAGTTTGTATATACATTGAAACGTTCACATTCTACATACATTTCTAGATAAAGCTTATTTGATTTTCTAAGCTGGGACCATCTGGCAGGACAGATATTGAGAAACTCTTGAGGATGGGCGTGACCTGCCCTATTTCATTTCTATGGAATCCTTTGCCGTCGTGGGATGAGGTCATTGTGCAGCGTTTGAAAGATGTTTTCATTTATTTACAGGGTGTTTTTTAGGGGATGGTAGCAAGTGTTATGGGATGACGCATTCCCTTCTCTGTAGCTGATCAGAGGACCTTCAAACTTTGATTGAGCAAAACAAAAGTAAGAGACAGAGGAAGATGATGTTTAGATTTTAAAACAGGTCATACAGCTTTAATTGTTCAATATTTAGATTTTTTTTTTAATTTGGTTGTAAAGATGATGAGGGCAGTGTCTTCTGTTTCTTTTGAGCCTCTTCCAAAAATAATTTTAACAAGGTGCTGTGGAGAGTAATCCCCTGTCTTGTTCATTTCCTGCATCTCTCTGCAGCTTTTAGCCTTAAGAGCTAAAAGCTGCGGAGAAATGTTTGCTTATGAGACCTTTCTTCAAAACAAAAGGTCAAAACTGTGACCTTAGAATCACAATAAAATTCATTTTTTTGTTTTTATACTGCCTTTAAATATGCTAAATTATTAAAAACCAAGATTTTTTTTCCCATTGCAAGAGTTGATGTTTTTGTGATCTTTCTCTCACATGTAGTTTCCTGCAAACAGAGAGCATATTTCTCCCACACCAGGTTATTATTTTGTTCATACATTTTGTTCATACAGGCCGTATTTATCAAAAATACAGATCTATTTTTCCACCTGACTACAGATTAGAAGTCCATGGAAAGTCCCAAACAGATTTTTAAATCTTCTCTGTCACAACATGTCCTGCATCTTACATGTTGGGCAACACAGTCTGGGTGTGTGAAGCGCAGTGCTCCCTTTGACGGTTTTACAAGACATTTAAACCCGGACATTTAAACATGGACTATTAGATAAAATATGACATGGTAGTACCCCTCAAGCCGATTCATTTCCATTCATTTGCACTATGGTCCACAAACTGTTGGAAATATCGCCCCCCCCCTAGTGTCGGAAACATACAACCGATTTTTCCTAAATCACCTTCTTCCTCGCACTAAGATGTGTGTGGTTTAAACATTTTGAAAATGATCCCTTTAATAGTTTTTTGAAAGTTTTGAGCGATAATGATGAAACCATTATATTCCCGACTTTTCGGGGATTTTTATCACCGCATTACATCTCAGTCAAAATTTAGACAAAGACACAGATTTCCCTGCTACTGAAAAAACTATACTGATGTGGACGGGCCATAACTTCTATAATACAGTACCGCCACCTGAGTTAAAATGGGTCTAAAAATAACAGAACAGGCAAATTAAAACATACAATTATATACGCGCACATTCAACTCATCCTATACGTCACACCTTTCTGCATTCTCACACCAAACGTCCTTGTTGTTATTAACTAGGAGTGTTTATTGAGATATCAGCTGTTCTCATCCACCCATCACATCTATCCAATTGCACAGCATCAATCCAACATTATTAGCCTGCCATCTTGCTACTGCCTTTTTAAATATGATTCTCTCTCTACCTTGAGTACTTTCACGCTGCGATTACGAGCGTAACTCCGCATCTACACAACTGCCGGTCTTCATTTTTTCCTCATCTTCACCATTTCATCAGCGGATAAGCCTCCATAGAGTCATGAGCAACCACCACCACAAGTGTATGGACTCCATTGACTCCAAAGACATCTGACAAATATTAATCATCACACCACATCTGTAATAATGATAAACATTTTTTTTTTACTTAATTCCTTGTCTCTCCTGATTGAAATTGTGTGCAGGAGATTCTGAGGAGACGTGCATAGACTCTTCCCAGTAATGTGTAGATGGGACAGATGGGAAAAAGGTAATTCTATCTGCCCTAAAGAAGTGAGCATCTGTCACATCTCCACATACTTTTTTCCACAGGAAACAAGGAAAGGAATCTTTTAGTGAACAAACTGTATGAAGCCAACAACCCATATGCAATCTCATGCAATTTCTCTACCTTCTGTTTCTCTCTCCTCTAGACAATATGAATTCTCAAATACGCTTTTCCCTCAGATCAGGAAATGAAAAAGTGATGCGATTGGCACCATTGCACCTGCGCATGAAGAACCACAGCATATAGAACTGATTTATAGGTGCAGGACGGGCTGAGATGATGTATGTGAGGCTTACAGTCGTACTAGGCAGGCGCTTGGACTGGAGCACAGGCTGAGATAGACCCATCAAGGGATTCATTGTTCTGCTGGTGTTGATGTCAGGAGACGGCACACTGACTGCTACATAGACGCCATAGATATAGCGTGCTAGAGAGACATAGGCGCAGTGTGAATGTTGTAGATAGTTGAATGAGTGGAGTTGAACACCTACGTAGAGATGACTTCATAGGAACAGATCATATCCAAGGTTCTGTGTTCCCCGAAAAAACTCTGAATATGACACAGCATGGAGACTTCAGAACTTGCGAACAGAGGCTACGTTCACACTCTTACCCTTACTCAACCACTCTAAATACTCATTCCAGTTATTTCTTGGATCAGATTTTTTTTGTGTAGCTGTTCACATTACACTATTAACATGTGTTCTATATCAGACTCCAGAATGAACAGTTTATGGTGCTAAACTGACCCGCATGCGCTAAAGATTAATAACAAAGAAGTCAGACGCAGCATTCTGTCAATACGGAAGCATAATGGAAGCCAATAAAGATAGTTAGAACGCTTTTGTTGATAGTGAGACTGGTTTCACTCTTGTTTGTAGCGTTTATAGTGATGTTTTTTGCCTTGAAAGCGACTCCGGTCAGCGCAGCTTTGTGTCGAATACCCATGGAAGATGACGTCAACGTAACATGAATCCCGATCTGACAACAAAGACTGAAGTTGCATTGCACAAAAGTCTGACCTGTGTCTGATTTAGGACCACCTCACTAGATAATAAATCTCTTATGAGCAAAAAATCACACCTCGGCCACATTTTACCTTCAGTTTGAAGGTTTCTATAAAGAAAGACAGTCAGACAGACAGACAGACAGACAGACGGTCAGACAGACAGGTGGGACACGTGTCTCTTCCTTACCCAACACAATCACCACGGTTTTCAGCAGAGACATCATGGTATCTCGGTTGCGTCGCGGTCCAGAGCTGTGCCGTGACATCCTCATGGTCCTCTGGCGCACATACACAAAGATGTGGGCGTATAGCGTCACCATGACAACAAAAGTCACAAGGTTAAACACCGCCCAGAAGACCAGGTAGGAGTTGCTGTAAAGCGGGGCCATGTTGGAGCAAGATTCAATACTACAGATACAGTTCCAGCCCACACTGGGGATGGCCCCCATGACTATGGACATGGTCCAGATTATAACGATCACCACCACCACACGCCGGTTACTCATGCGCGTGTGTAGCTGCATACGGAACACAGTGATGTGACGTTCAATGGCGATGGCAAGAAGGTTAGCCACAGATGCCGTCAGGCTGGTGTCAATCAACCCCTGGCGCAGCAGCCAGGTGGAAACATTGAGACGCCTCGTGTTTGGTCCCGTGTTGAACATCAGATAGAAGTAGGCCAGTCCGGCGAAGAAGTCAGCAGCTGCCAGGTTGGCCATCAGGTAGTAAATGGGGAAGTGGAATCTCCTGTTGACGTAGATGGCGATCATCACCAGAAGGTTGGCGAGCATAATGAAGATGCACACAGTGATGCCCAGGCCCATCACTAGCCTGCTGACGGTGTTCCATTCAGTAGCAAGAGTTTTGCCACTGCGGTTGTAGAAGAAGGCAATGGTCTCGTTGTAGTAGCACTGTTCCTTGTCCATGGTGGTGGCAGCGGTGGTTTCTGGAAGGAGAAGATATATTAAATGTTAGGAATATTCTCGATTTATATGACTGAACAGGGTTGTGCTCTCATCGGTGCTATCAGTCCCTGATTATTTCTTATTTGAAAGCAAGGTTTATTTTTCACTTGCACTGATCTATAACACTGACCTCGAAACATATCCCACAGTTGAAAGAGAAAAAAACCCACATGACTATCAACAGTAGATCACATTTGGTTATTCTTTGCTGTTTGGTAATTGGACTAGCTCAAAGGTCAAACCAGTAATGTCTGAAAATGAAAGTAGATGTTGGAAAAACATATAAGTCACCTTTATTCCCAAAATATGTAATATTTGAAAATGTTGAATGTGATTTTTTTTTTTACGTAGTACAAGTAAAATATCTGCTTTATGAAAGTGAAAAGTCTCTCAAAATAAGCATTCCAAACACACCTGGACCTGCCTATCGTATAGGAACAATTATAAGAAACAACAATGACAACCAACTTCCACGGCCATTATATGCTGACATGTGTACTTAACTTGCCAGATAAATTATACTAAATGTTTGATCTACGTTAGTTTCAGTAAAGCCTGTGTCCAAACTTTCGAATGATAATGTTTTTCAATGCATTAAGGTGACCAAAACTGAACCTGTCGAGACGAAACTGAGCAGTTTCTATGTTTGTTTTTCTGAGCATTTGACCAATTCTGTGCTTCATTCAAAAACTACACCTATGCTTTTGTCCCCTACAGCAAGGGTATATCCTCGAAAAGTCGCCAATCCACTGCTTTGTAAAAAAGAGTTTGAAGAGTTCAATCCCCCCGATTGAACTCTTCAAATTAAATGTGGAGTGAGGTCGGAAAACAGAGTGTTTTTCGTCATGAAAGGTCCCCTGGTGAGTAAAATACTGTATGAACATTTGGAGTGAAATATGATACGTACAAGATAGATTTCCTCGAGTCCATACATATGTTCCACATGTGGACTAAATAGGACAAATGGTTGAGAAATTATGGCCTGACAACTTTTGAGATAAAGCTTCCCCCAGTTTCAGAAATATACAACCAAACCTTCCTAAAAACACACTAGTTCTTCCTCGCACTAAAGTCTATGTGGATACAAAAATGTGAAAATGGTCTGAATGTATAAATTCCTCTTTCGTAACGTTCAACACAAAGCAGGGCTTTGGGAAATGTGGACATAAGCTTGATTCTGAAACCTGGAAAAAACAAAGATCCCCTTTAGTTTAAAACTCAACATGATTAGTAGCTTAGCGTGTATGTGTGTGTGTGTGTGTGTGTGTTTGTGGTGCGCTGGATTTCCCATGCAGAGAACAGACTCCATTAAGTCAAAAGCATCAGCTTTACAAGCAACAGGTCTACTACTGATTGTTAAAAACAAACCTCACATTGTCTACGAGTTTACTTCAAGTCTAAATCAAGTATGTGTATGTCAAATGAATCCCAGTTTGATATGAAGCCGAAACTTCTTTTTTTCATTTCCATCTGGTGGATTTTTACGAGCGATCCTGCTTTGAAAAAAAAAAAAAAAAAAAAAACTTCAGAGGAAAGTTAGAAAAGTAAGCAGAAACAGCAGCAACTCGATGCTGAGAGTTGACTCACACACACATAAACAATGCTCCCAGGAGCATGTGTGTGTAATAAGCTCCAGCCCCTTACAGATGCTGGCTGGTGTCTCTCATACACCCCAGACCGGAAACAGGACCTCGGGGCTGCAGCATAGCAGGGTCTGTGTGTGTTTATGAAGTTGCGTGCGTGTGAAGAGTTTGTAAGGGTGGAGGGACAGCAGAAAAAAGAAGTGGGACCAGAAGTGAGCGAGTAAGAATTAAAAAGTCCTGCATCAAAGATTTGAGTTTTGGGGCAAAGCCCTCGATATTGATTTACCTTCAAGACCATTAAATCTCCATCTCCAATAAGACTGGACTGAAAACGCAACCGGTTGTTTCATCCTCCTGATCTAATCTACAATGCCAGAAAAACTATTACAGTGTTCAGAAAGCCACATGGAAAAGGGATAACTCTTTGCAAATTAGGTTAAATATGGTTTGAATTTGGTAGCCTTAAAATACAGGACACCTAAAGTAGCCTTAGTTCAATTTCAGTTTTTCTTTTTAGTCCATAGAACCCCACGCTTTACATCAACGATACCGACACTGGCTCAGAATGGTATTTATTGGCAGTGTAAAAAATCTTTATAATCTTTCGCTAAATAATATAATATAGTGTAACTAACAGTGTAAGGGAGGACCTAATCAATTCAATATAAGTTTTCTCAAGTCTGTTAGTCTTTCCTGAGGCAGGCTGACTTCATCATCCATGCTTTCTTGGAATGGCTGTAAAATGTTATTTCTTTCACTGAAACAATCTATTAGCTGTTCACATTATCACTAATACTGTGCGGCTCCAGACATGCCAGATGCCTCATGGCAAAGAAAGATGTAATAACTACAGCATAGATGTATTACATGGGGTTTGCATTAGATTGATGAATAGTTGAGATTTCTTATTCTATTACCATCATTATTTAAAGGATATATTGTTTATACTGTTTATAATAAGACTGTTTAACATAAACATGGAAGCATTTATTCTTAAAAGAAAAGTAAAGGGCCGAGGATGGAGCCCTGGGGGGCACCATGGGGCAAAAGGGCCACTGAGGAGGAGGAAGAGGCATTCACTAGAGAAGATCCTTTTCAATAATATTTCTGGTATATTAATAGGTGAGGTTCTATTAAACAGAATTACGTAACTTGATATACCAAAAAAAAACATTTTAGGACTCTGCCATAGTTAATTCCCCAAAACCACATAGTGTCAAACAGAGCATCTGTTACTGCAATGTATAACATAACATATACATAACTAGCGGACTTCAAATTCTTCTACAAAACGAAAAAATTAACAAATCAATCAATCAAACTTTATTCATTTGCACTTTTCATGCATAAGAAAGTAGCACACAGCACACATAGTGTAATGTTTTTTACACTATAAAAACTGAGAGAAAACATTTCCCTTTGGCGCGCTACCATCCCCATTCAGAAAAACTATAAAAGAGCAGGGTATTAACTAAAAACAATTTAAAAACAATTTCCCAGCCCCAACCACCCACCATCATCCTCATCATCACAACAGGCAAAAACAGCTACATGATGGAGTTATAAAAACAGGAAATTTGAAAACAGGAACAGTAAAAACAGGATTTTTGAAAACAGGAACTGTAAAAGCAGGTAGAGTGGTACCTCGGTTTACGAGGGCCTTGCTTTAAGAGTATTTTGATTTACGAGCAAAGATTCTTCAAAAAATTTGCCTTGCTTTACGAGCAGTGATTTAATTTACGAGCATTTTTTTTTTTTGAGCATATCACAAGCATTTTTCCCCATGCGAGCGAGTACATGTATCTTGTAAGAAACTTGCTTGGTATACGAGTGCTCTGCTTTGGTTAATGAGCATCCCGTTTGATCAAGTCGGAAACGCGAGCGTGGGCTTCCTTTGAACGCCCCAAGACTAGAGCGAAAAACAAATGGATCTCAGGGCAGCCTCCCCAGCGCTCGCTCTCAGTTAGCGTCATAAAGTCACAGCGGTAGAATCCGCGCTCGTGTCCGCTTACGTTCGGAAGGAACCAAGTGAGACAAAGTTAAGTGAGCCAAAATTTGCCGTATATATCTTATATATCATTTATCATTGCTATTTGTTAGTAAAATTACTTTTACTCTGTATAGAATAAAGTGGAAAATGGTTTTAATATTTTTGGGAAAGAGAACAAACTAATGGGATTTCCATTCATTTGAATGGGGAAATTAGTTTTTCGTTTTCAAGTTTTTTGGTTTGCAAACAAGGTCTCCGAACAAATTAAGCCCGTAAACAGAGGTACCACTGTACTTAATAGAGGAAACTATGTAATAAATCATCCAAGACGCACTGAAAACACTGGAACTAAACGGTGTGAGCACATAAATCGTGCGCTTTGGATTCACATTGCGGAACATTTACTTGCACACTACAAAATTGTGAATAGTGTCTGCACAACATTGGTTGGGCAGGACTCTCTGAGGGTAGGGCTGGAGTGGTTGGTTGTTTACACATCGTTATCACAAAAATTTTGGCTCACTGGGACAAGTAGGTTTCCAGGACTAGTGCAGTGGGGGACAAAGCAAAGAATGCAAGCACAAAGCAGCTCTGGAACTGGTACCAGCTGGGAAATGAAACAGGGCTCAGCCTCAACACACATTATGAGTTAAGATAAAACCTAGAAGAAGGTGGTGATGTAATAAGCTAAATAAAAGTGAGAGAACAAGAGGTTGGAGAAGATTGAATCTCAGGTAGGCTTTTAGCCATTAGCGAGAGGGTCAAGACAGGCACCGAGCAGAACATCTTGTTGTTGGACCAGTATGTAATATAAGCCGGTTTGCTAAATTGCATGTTAGTGTATTATACTTGAAAGTGTTACGCAGCAAGTTTTCAATCTGCTAGTTTTTGATCATAGGTTTATCTGTAACATAATATAGCCATCCGTTTCTGTCACATGTGACAGTTCATTGGGTACAATGATTGTGCCCGACTTTGGCAATAATGTCTAAGCGTGCATGTTTTTGTCAGTACATAACATTGCTATAATGCCGGAGAGTTTTGCGAATCATTAGCATGTCTATCACATCTGACAAAATGTTACAGAAACCTTGGATTCGTAACTAAAGGAGACATGCTGCAAACCAAATTGGTAATTTTTTACATAAAGCTGCTTTCAGATATTGCCTTGGTGAGTCTAAAGTGTCTGTAGGAATGAATGTGAGCGTGACTTGTTGTCTGTCTGTATGGCCCTGTTTAGACTTGGTTCTAAAATCCGTTTTTGGGCGATCGGATCACAAGTAGACACCGAGACACATCGTCATTTACACCTGTGTCTGTCATGCATCTCCAAACGTGTGCAGCTGACTGCTTGTATTCAGATTTTCCAGGTGTCTACATCTCTTCTGCTACAAGGTCAAAGGGCGTCACGCGTAGCTATCAGTGACGTAAGTCAAATGACAGATTTGTTAAGCTAGCTAGCTAGCACAGATTACCTAACAAGTACACTCACCTCCCTCTCCATTTTTTCAACTTGTCGCCCTCTTCCGCCAGTACAACCACTACGTCAAGCATTGATGACGTATTTTTCATTAACGTCCTTATCGGAGACGCATCAGGACACATTAACGTTTACACTACAAAAGACATGTGGTCAAATGCGTCCCACACCAACTCCGCAAGCGGTGTGACTCATCGGCTGACAATGCGTCTTGGTGGTTGTTTACACTTTTTGTTTCGCGATGTGTCTCTCTGCCCACTTTTGATCTGATCGGCCAAAACAACATTTTAAAACCAAATCTAAATAGTGTCTACATGTCAGCCCTGAAACAAACTGACAACTCAACCAGAGTGTACCCGGCCTCTCGCCAAATCGCGGCAGGGATCCAGGCTCTGCATAATGAATGAATGACGGCTTTGAGATAGATCTGGAAAATGTGAAACAGCTTTGGGTACTACCTCCATTTGTTAGTTAATATAATAGAAACAAACAGATTGTTTCCCATCAAATGTATTAATGTAATTTCAGGGATCTAATGATCTAATGTTGCGGTCTTAAAAGCATAACGAATTGCTAAATTTTTGACGATGCACTAGCCAGCAGACGTTTCCTGTTTGTGATGGGTTTTTATTTTTCTCCTTCGGTGTCTGTGGTGATTTCCACTCCCTTTAGAAAGACGATTATAAAATTTGTTTGGTTTGATATTGATATTTCGAATCAGAGAAAGAAGCAAGAAGAGCAGCTGAGTGAGGGCAGTGTCAATAATGCGGAGTGAGGGCGCCTCATCGAAGGCGCCTCGGTGGTACTGCCACAGATGAAAGGCCATTAATTTTGTTTGTAATCTGCAGCTTACTGCTCGCTCCAGACCATTAAATGTTTGGGGCGAGCAGCAACCGGGGCATTAGATGCCTGATATGAGTTGTCAGTGCTAGAAAAAGGGCTAAGTGTCAATGGCCTCTCGAAACATTACCAAACAGTTTCATCAGACCCTTGGAGCCTGCAGAGAGATCCCGTCATTGTGTGAGTGTTTGTGTGTGTGTGTGTGTGTGTGTGTGTGTGCGTGCATTTGTGAGTATGTGGTGGTTGGGTTATGGAAAAGGGGAAAGATTGAGCAAGAATAAAGCGGTTTAAGATTTCTGCGTTCTTGCACCTGGGTGTGTATGTGAGCCATAAAAGAGAAAGTTTGAATGACTGAGTTGTTGAAGGCTTTCATTGTATTTGAGTGTGTGCGTGTTTGTGGCTTTGAAACCCCTGGTGATAAAGAGAGGAAACAAAATGCTTTCTGTGCTTGAGTGTGTGTCAACACTCTCTCTCCATGCTTGTTAGTAATGTGTGACAATGTCTGGCAATGTGAAAAGACAGTGTGTGTGTGTGTGTGTGTGTGTGTGTGAATGTGTGTGCGTGTATCCGAGAGGCTGTGAACGGACCACCCTGGAATCCATATAAGTGAAGTCATAACTCAAGTATCAGGACCAGGGTCGCCTATTCACAACATCTGCCTAATTAGCACTCACTCAAAAACTTAGACACAATTATCATTGTCTCTTTTTGACTGTGACAAACCGAGCATTATAGTCACATGGGAACAAGAGCTCCGCCAACACTTAATTCATGTCTTACATGTTTTGACCTTTCGCTGATTGAAGCACTTCCTGCGCCTTGAGGATGCAGGAGGATCTCTAAATCAAAAATTAGAGACTGCTGACACTCAATGCTTTATTAAATATAATATCATAAATTCCCACTTGCAGCAGCTTGTGAAAGTACTGGAAACACGATTAAACAAAAATTTATGGACCTATTATTTGAATGGCTAATGAGGTATTTCATAAGCGGGGAGCCGAAAATGTAATCATTTCTTAATCACAGCAATCCATCACTCATCCATATTATTTTTTAATCAAGATTAGTGTTAAAGGTGGGGTTGCCAAATATTTAATTTTATCCCTGAAAAGTCATGAATATTATGGATCACCAACGCCAACGCCGCGTTCAACCCAGATCCTTTCTGTTAGTATAATTCAAAAACTATTTATTTTTGATATTTTATATCAACATAGACCTTAGTGCGAGGAAGAACATAGTCTATGTTGGGAAAGGTAAGGTATATATTTCCGACACTAGGGGGAGATTTACCTCAAAGAGTTTTCGGGTCAAAACTTCTCAACCATTGGTCGGATTCAGTCCAAATTTGCTGCATGTGAACCGACTCCATGAAATCTATCTAAAATCTGTCTCACTAGGAAGAGCTTTTTCATGAGAAAAACTGTGGACATAACTTCACATTTAATAATAGGAGTTCTGTCAGGAGAGGAAAGTGAAGGCCAAGTTATTGTACCACATTACATGACAGCATGGCCAGTAGATGGGATATCTGGATTTGAAAGTTTATGGCTACCAAAAAAAGATGTGCAAAAGGATAAATAAGAACAGCCACCATCAGAAGCTGCCCTCCATAGAAAATACAGCCTCAAAAATGAGATTCCTGTCGTCTAGGGACTATGGTAAATATAAAACAGTTAATTAATGTGGCAGTATTGTGAGGTTCAGGGAGGATGAGGCAAAAAAAATGGCAAAGGCTTTGGTTTCTTGACTTGTCTGGTTTCTATGGTAATATTGACAGTAAACATCCCCTAACTTAAGCAAAAGAAAATATAATCTTTCCATGATCCTAACCAAGTTTGTTTTGTGCCCTGACCTATCAAAGTCTTAGCCATTAATTTGTTGAATACTTATTTTTTCCTTTCTAGCAAGGAAGAAAATATTTTTTAAATAATTTTAGTACTTTCACTAACAAAATTAGTTGTGGCTAAGTAGCTGTTGGTCAGGAGTAGAGCGGTCGTCCACTCAACGGAAGACTGGCGGTTCTCGACCCCCTGCAGTCTACATGTCGATGTTTGCTGATCATGACAATGAACGCCAATTTGCAACCCAGGCGCCGTACAGCGCTGCCCACAGCTCCTCAGGGAATGGTCAAATGCAGTACAGAAATTTCATCATGTTGTATTATGATTGTATGCAACAATAAAGCTTTTGTCAATATTGATCTATTCTGTTCTATTCTCAGTCTCCATGTAGGAAACAGCGGATTGTTCCCTATCCAAACTTCCTAAAGGACTACAGACTGCTGCTGAATATCACCGTTTTCATTTTACATGTAAAGAGTGGATGTATGGCCAATGTCCAGAATCCTACACATAATTATCTCCATTACTATTGATACTGTTTGGTATCACAAAAACTGAGATAAACTCTCCAGGTCCAGTTCAATCAAGACTAGAACAGGGGTTGTACAAGTCTTAGACTATACCTAAAACTGAGTCTGCTCTCAGTTTGTGATCGATCCATCGTCCCCGCTTCTGGCTGCCATTACTAATACCGTCCTCCGAGTTATAAATATTAAAGAGAAACACGAATTTCATGATTGACGTGTTATTCCTGTGCAGAGAGAGTTCAGTGAACAGAGAATGTTCATTTCTGCGTCTGGACAATCTCTATACCGAGCCAGGTTATATTCAACATTATGAAGAACTTTGCTGTATTTCATTATTTTCAAAGGTAAATGTCTTATTTTTATCCTTTTTGAATTAATAAGGCAATGATATACGACACCGTTGCCCTTAAAAGTCGGAATATAAATGACTTCAATTCAAATTCAGATAAATATTTAAGATTCTTCTGATAACTTATGAAATGGTTAAATGAGTTCAGCCCTTCATACTTCTCTGATCTCATTTTATTCCTTCCTCTTGTTGGTCTCACTATGTCTCTGCTGAATTCTTTAAACTCACCTTTTAGATCGTCACATACTGATTACGTCGGGCCTGTTTCTCTTATCCACAATCGGTAACTCTCAAAAACTAAGCTATTAATCCTACGAGTACATCCTGTCAACTTTATGAAAACCACCATGCTCTGTTTATCTCCACTCTTACAAGTGTGGCTTTTGGCTGAGACCTGTCCTCTCTTCCTTAGCCGTCCATGACTCATTCCAGATGTTTCGGATCTTTGTCCTGGAGGAGATTCTCAGTCTGCTTATGTGCGTCTCGGGCCCGTCGTTCTCTCACACGGTTTTGGCGTTCCCTTTTCCTGCCTGTGAGAATCATGTTCCCGATCTTTGTGGACTCCATCATGAAGAAGATGTTTGGTGTCAGGTCTGTTTTATGACACACTGGTTTCCTCATCATCCTCTTGGATAAAAAAAATCCTCATATTCACACTATACTTTCATTATATCAACATAGGACAGGTATAAAATGGATTAATCTCAGAACAATGGCTTCAGTCAGGGGGTGGGATACATCCAGCCATAGGTATATTGGAAGCAGGAAAAATGGAGAAACGTAAGAATATAAGACAATGGCTGGATTTTTATGATGACTGGGTCAGAGAATATGTGTGGTTAGTTCCGATCAAAAGTGCTTTGAGTTGAGGCAAAGTCATGTACTCGCGTAGGTAGAGAAAGTTCACCCCTGTAGTAAGATCTCACAAAAGAACTACTGTAGCAAAGGTCGCTGCAAAGGTTAATGCTGGTTCTAATAGAAAGGTCGGATCGCCCATATTTACCTCTGTACACTGCCAAAAGCAGGGCATGTGAGCATAAAGACAGAACTACAGAGCAGTGCAAGAAGGTGATGAATCACACTTTCTTTTACAACATGTAAACGGACAGCTGCATCTGTGAAAAGAATTAGAGGTGCGCCTACTGCAATTTTCTTGGCCCATCGACGATCACCCATTTATTTTCTTTTAAGTTTTCAATCATAAGGAGTAGTATATTTGAAGGGCTCTCATTTTGAAGGATTACAGTGGAAGTAAGGTATGCCGGCATTGTATATGTGTTCTGACTTGTTGAAAGTAATGTACGCTCCATTCTCCTCATGGTGCATTTTTAAAACTAATTGTATGACATTTTGAAATGAAAATAAAAGTTGATGAAAAAGTGAAAAAGTATATGTTATATGTTCGCTTTGTTCGAGGACTTCAGGGCTCTTGGCTGGTTATCGCTAGCTTTAGCTGATCTGCTAACTAATAGCTTCTTGAATAATAGCTTCTTGAATAGTTTCTTGAAACTTGCTATGTTTCTCGGGGTGATTCGATTTGAAGTGTGTGATTAAGTTTGTTATGCCGAATGCTTTCGGGGTTGTTGCTCTGCTACTTAGCTTGTCCTTACTGCGGTTACAAATTGTTTTCTTGATTTACTTTTTTAATGGTTGAAAAAACCATTAAAAAAGGACTTTAATGTTTCTGGGTTGTTTTGGCTGGGGAAGAGGAAACCTTCACATTATCATAGCAGGTGGTTATAATGTTATGGATGACATGTAGTTCCTTTTTTTGTCCATACTGGGCGAGGGATTCCCCTTCTCTTCCTCTCCCTCCATTTCTTCAGTTTCATTAGGGAGGTGACCTCATCTGAGTCCAGAACTATGAAACCCCTCGGGCCCAAATTGTATATATATATATAATTAAAGTATTAGTTACTTGATTTATGGAACTTTGAAACATAAGAGGACAAGGCTATCACACTGACATATAGATTTTCTATCTTTGGGGAGAAAAGAATATGGCTCTTGACTTCGGGGCTCATAAATATGTCATCATAAGTAGTTCGTTTAGATATTAAAGGTTAGCCAATGATTTATTCTCCAAGAAAATAGCGCCTGCACTGCATCAGAACAGCCTGACACAGACGGCTGGCTCTGTGGTTTTCTTTAAGCACTGAAATACGTTTTTTTTTTTCATAAAAAAGTCACGGAGCATCTGAGAGTGATTAGGGTCGTGCATAAATTATCAGGCAGAAACGTCGTCTCGTACTCAACACTCCAGACGTTGGACTAGAAAAATGTGCTGGGAGTTCACACGTGTAGCTATTTCAAACCGGTCTTTGATGTGTATTATGTTTCATTCCAACATCAACTCCTTCCCTTTTCCCCATTTTTCACCTGCTGTCTTTCATTTCCCCTTTCTCGTCCCTCTTCATCACCCCTGCACCTCCTCCCCCTCCCTCCATCATTTGGCCTGCGTTCACCTTTCCCTCTCTTCTCCTCGCCCTCTTCACTTTCCATCTCCTCAGCTCATCTTCCGTTATCTCTTTTTTTTCAGCGTTGCTCTCCTTTCTCCTCCACCCCACCTTGCTCCTCCTCCTCCCCCTCCCACCCCCTCCTCTTTGCCAACTCCCCACACAATGTGCCCATTGTTTCCGTACTCCCACCCCAGAGAGCAGAGAGAAAAAACTTGTACAACATAGAATACGTACACGTAAACACTCTCACACATGGGCTTTCATTTTCTATCGCTCCCTTTGACATCATGGGCGAGTGCACAGCAACCACACACACACACATACACACACACTCACACACACATGAGACCTCTCAAACACAGGCAGCAGGCTGGCAGAGCTCAGCACAAGGGTTGGATTGAGGTTTGGTGCTGAGTCATGTGTGACTGCAGCCGTGACAGGGTAACTCACGACTGGTGATACCCCACCAAACACTTAAGTACTTCCCTCTCAACGCGTGAAGCCTCGGACTTACACGTTTACACTCTGCACTATAGTACGTCAAAAAACACTATAGAATAGATTATAAGTTAAAAAAACAAAAGAACAGAATGAGTGTGATTTGCCTCAAAATCTCAAAGTTTATCAGATTAGAATAGAACTAAACCCAATAGAATGTTACAGAGTTGATCACAATAGAATAGAATAAAGTAGAATAGAAAAAAAAACTGCGGAATGCATGTGTTAAGTCTGACAAACTATGCTATACTTGAGAAAAGAATAGTATATTAGAACTGATCCAAAAATAATATAATACAATATAATACACTTACAGATACACTTTACTTAATTTCAATTGGCTAGGTTAAACTTGACTCGACAAGATTCATAGAATTATCAAAATGTACATTATTGTAGACAAGCAAACTAAAACTTGACCTGATTCCAACTGAAATCAAATATATATATATATATATAAATGTTATATATATATATATTTTTTTTTTTTTAAATAAAGTACACGATATTTGATTCTAATAGATTGGACTTTGTTCTGTCTGCCAGACTAAACAAAGTCCAATTTGAGATTAATGAATCTCAAATTACACATGCGCTGCTATTTAGCAGGTCAAAACAGTGCGTGTGGATGTTTGGAACTCTGAAACCTTGTTTTGAAACTTATAGTGTGTATTATGAAAACCATATCCTGAGATATGTAACGACTAAAGCACCGGGAACCATGCTGGCATGGATAACCCACAATGCAATGCATTAGCGACGACAGCAGAATGGACAATAGCGGAAAAAGGCCGCTCAGACGTAATGTCAGTAAAACTTCCAGTGTGCTGCAGGCATAAGGTTTCACTTTACAAGCCATAGCATATTTTTCAAATCAATTTATCGTTAGCATGAGTTACCATGGAAACGGCACTCCAAACACCACGGCTCTTATGTAACAGATGATCTGAACAGAACGTCCAGAGAGATACATACAAGTGTGTGGAATGAGATTGTGCATATTGAGTATGCAGTGCATAGTGTAGCATAGAATAGAACAGAATAGAACAGAATAGAACAGAATAGGGCATATTTGTTTAAAGTATTATTGTAGGTTAAACCTAAAATACATAAACACGCAATCTGGCCTCCTTGAAATTACAATTATAGACAACAAAAAAATAATATGTTTATTAAAGAAATATAATGTGTGCAAAGAGTAATTGTTTGAAATAATCAACGACAAAATGTCAATATCATTGATAAAAAAAAATTTAATATCTTCTTTGAAAAAAAAAATCATTTTTTGGAAAAATCATCATTTGGAACAGTGTACGAGCAGTGTTGGCCGCTCGTACTTTATTTTCTCATCAATGCGGAACACACTCACATCACAATGGGCAAACTCAACTTCCGCTCTCCTTCAAAATAAGAGGACTTAACATAAACTACCTAAGTACTGGATAACAGGGATAATAAAATAACTTTTTATCGTTTCTCAAATTCAATCAATTGAGATGTATTTGTTATGTTAAAGGGGACAAGAGTTTTTTTTTAAATTTGTCGTAAAAATATGTTTTTTTATCATGAATATCATGAATAAATGCTTCACTTAGTTAAATAAAGATTTAATCTCCGGCCTATGAACTTCATTTCAAGGATTGAAGCAGTACAATCTAGTGCTGTGGCGGCGATCAGTGAAGAGAGCAAACATACTACGTGCTGAACTCCGATTCTGTAAACTATGGTTTGAAACGAAACTCCCGTCTGTGCTTTTGTTTTGGCAACAAGCAAAAGGTTAGTGAAATATTCTGTTTATGATTAATGTCAGAACAAATGATGGATAAACATCTTTGGGACTTGACATGTGGGCTACTTAATATCATTCCCTCATCGTGTTATAAGGAAATGTTTTGGTGCATTTTAAGTTTGCCTGATAAATGCATTTGCTGTTGGATATAATTGGAATTTCTAGACGACCTGGCCGGGTCAAAGGGAGGGCTACAACTTGACAGCAACTATGAAAAAGGGAAACCACTCTATAAGAGAGTCAAAACACAGTCTTTCATTACACTAACAGACGCCCCTCTGGAGAATGTACACTAGGATCTGACAAAATAATGTTTTATACCAAAGACAGGGGAGTTAAATTGCTAAATTGCCCACGGCTCTGCAGAGACAAGCTGAGTGGGAGTCCGTGGCTTCTGGTTTGTCCAACATCACTGAAAGCAATGTTTCATTTTTAACAACATAACATATTAAAAAACAAAAAAAACACCTTTATTTGGATATAAATTCTTCCAGGGATCATATCTCGGTAAAGCCTCTTGACGAAGAAAATCCAACTCATGGGTTATTATCTGCAGGGCAGCAAATTATGCACCCTTTCATTTTGTAACGGTAATAATGTTTTTTCTTGTGAGGCCTAGCAGCTGTGAACTCTTGCACATGGTCTGGTGACGCATGTGTTCGTGCCGATCCTCCATGTTAATACGAAAACTCAAAAACTGTTTCATGGATCATTCTCACGTCCCACATAGACCTTAGTGCGAGGAAGAACTGGATTGATTTGGGGAAAGGTCAGTTCTATATTTCCAACACTAGGGGGAGCTTTATGTCCAAAAGTTTTCAGACCACATTTCCTCGACTGTTTGATTTAGTCTATCTATCTTTAATATATATTATTTTAGTCCCAGCCATCATATTTTACTCAAAAGGGGGAGCTTTTTTACGAAAACTCAGTTATTCGGACATAACTTCCCTAACCGTTGGTCCCATTTAGTCAAAGTTTGTTGCCTATGAATTGACTTGAGGAGATATATCTTGTATGTAACACATCTTACTCTGACAGATCATATTTTACTCACAAGGGGGAGCTTTTTTACAAAAACATTTGGACATAATTTCACATTTAATTTGAGGGCTTCAATCAGGGGGATTACTTGTACAACGCAGGGGATTGGGTTTTTTTCAAGGATATGTCCTTGCTATCAGGACGACAGCATAGACCTATTTAGTCTCCTGTTAGGATCCAAAAGTACCCTCATACTAAATGTTCTATGGGATTCACACACAGTATGTGAATGCATGCATGTCATTTGGGGTGTGACTTAAGTAATACAGTCCATAATACTCTTTTGGTTATAATCATGCATGTTTATCGTGAATACCTAACTTAACAGTGACTTAGGCGGCCATTGCCAGATTTCTCTGCAGTGCATTGCTGGGTGTGTCCCGTCATACTCTGATGATGTAACTATTGGAGACACATTCCACTTATTCACTCAGTGCAGCGGATGCAATACGGGATTGCATTAGTTTGTTCTGCAGAGAGTTTGGGGTTTCAACTTGTTATGCCTTTCCCATAATTATATCCCTGAAGTTGGGGATATGATGGACCTCACGAGGAAGACCTGGTTTAATTTTGCAAAAGGTTGTTTATATTTACAGGCTATATCCCAAAAAGCTTTAACCAGTGGATCAATCTACTCCCAATTTGGTGCACATGAATCGACTCCAGGATATCTAACTTATATATATATATATATATATATATATATATATATCATACAGTAATTTACTCCAATAGTTTATATTTTATCCCTCTTAAAGCTTATTTTTTAGGAAAAACAGTGTTTTTTGGACATATCTTTCTAATCATTAGTCTTATTCAGACCAGATTCGGTGCTTATGATTCGACCCAAGGAGTTCTATCTTGAATGTATCATATTTTACTCTAATACTTTATATTTTACTATCTAGGAGGAGCTTTTTTATGAAAAACGCTGCTTTATGGGGATATAACTTTGCCGATTGATTCCAGCCAGTTCAACTAACTTCTTTCAGGTCAATATTTGCCATATTTCAGGTCAAACAGATATAAACATCCATTTGTCCCAGCTGCCATTGGATTTTTATACATTTTCATGTTTTTTCTGGTGGTCTAATTGATGATCGACCTCTCACCTTATAGTTTATATGCTGTATATTTGTCTTTTGCTGGTGGGGATAGTGCGGAAATTCCCATTCTGACATATTACAGTTGTCCTTGGAACTTGATTCCCACTGGAAAACCCAAACTCAGTCAGCAGGTTGTGAAGCATTTGAGGACTCCAAGGTTTCACCACAAATGGAGTTTGGCTGAACATCCAATGATAATCAGAGACGTTTCCTGAAACTAAGCCAGCAAAGTCTTGGCTGTTCTTGTCATGTTTAGAGGTGACCATTCATCCCAGTCTCAAGTTTAGCAACAGGTCTGCTTGGAGAATGTAATAAATTACTCTTAAGTAAATGTCAAAATAGTACATGTCTAAGATTTGATTAATTTTCCCAATTTGCAGAAATTTCTAAACATATATTTAAAATTTATAACTGGGCGCTGTTTATCGCAGACTACCAGCAAAAAAAAATGAATGCCATACATTTGACACAAATAAATATGAGAAATGCAAATGCTTTAATTTTCACAGTTGGTTTGTTTTCAACAAAAAAGGATGCAATCTGCGTAATGCTGAAAAATTATGTATATTAAGTTTTTTTTTTTCTTTAGTGGTGGATGTACCAACATATAACCGAGTCTCATCTTGAGGCAAAAAGTACCCTTTAGTGTCTGCCACAAAACGCATGCGTCTGACATGAATCAGCACCGAGACAAAGTTTAGAAGTAGAACTATTTTGGTTTAGGAAAACATTGGTGGTGTTTGGTTTCACACAGGATGCAAACTCAGGTCTCCTGGGTGAAAGCTCTATGAGACCTGCTAGACATAAAACGCTGAACTCATCAGAAAATAATAGTACATCAAATCTGAATTTAATTTAAATATTCCATCTTTGTCAGCAGAGACAGCTCTGTATTTTTAGTTAAAGCTACATTGTTGCACGTGCGAGAGAACATAACTATCTAGGGCGACCAGCTGTCTTGCTTTAAGCGGGACCACCCGAGTCCTATATCCCACATATTGATATAACGTCCCAGATTTTTATTGGATCTAGATTTCAAACATCAAACCACGGCATGACAGATGATTCCCTAAAATATAGCTTTTTTTCTCGCAGTTACTCTGAAGGAAGTAGGGGAGGTTGTCATCACAGGGATGTTTAATATGTCAATCTAACTTCACACAAGTGGGTCAAAGGCAGGTTCGTCTGTCACAAGCTCCTTTAACGTAACCTGTCCGTGGCAGCAGAGGTAGGAGCAGTTCAGGTTTGACATCTGAATATTCTTTGTATAAATGGGAGAGCTGGTGAAGCTGTAATGGATGAGAAGATTGGTCAAAATGCACCAATCAGCCATAACATTGTACCCACATGCTTGTAAAAGTCCCCTGTTTGCCACCAAAACAGCTTTGACCGAACAAGCCATGGACTTTACATGACCCCTGAAAGTGTGCTGTGGTATGTGGCACCTTGATCTCTTATGGCTTGTACGATGGAAGGTGGGGCCTCCATGAATTTGACTGATTTGTCCAACAAATAAATTGGACAAAAAAGTAAAAGATTCTCTGTTGGATTGAGATCTGAGGACATTTGTAGGCCAACTCAACACCTTGAGGTCATTGTTTTTGTTTGCCAAACCATTCCTGAACCAGTTGGACAGTGTCACATAGAACACAATCCTGCTAGAAGAGACTACTGACACGAAGACCTATTTCTATGAAGGGGTGTACTTGGTCTGCAACCATGTTTAGATAGGTTGAATATGTCAATATTACAAATGACAGGAACCAAGGTTTCAATGTAAAACAATATAGCCTTAAAGCATCACTCTGCCACACAAGCTGGCTTTTCCCCATAATTCATCCTATTGCCATTTCTCCCCAAGGTAAGTGAGCACAAGCACCTGGCCGTCAACATAATGTACAATCAGACCCGGCCCCCTTCCTCCATAGCTCTAATCCTAACTTGTCCATTGTTGTAGATTTGGCAGTGAGCAGACGGGACTAAACATGGGCGCACTGATTGGTCTTCTGCATCTCAGCCCCATACACAGCAAGCAGCAATGCACTCTGTGTCCTGGCACTGTTCTATAAGACCTTACTCAGCAATTTGTGTCACAGTAGCTCTTTTGTGTGATTGGACAACTTGAGCTAGCCCTCTCTGCCCAAGCACATCAAGGGGCCTTGGGCGTCCATGACCCTGCTACCGGTTCACTGGTTGTCCTTTAGAGCTCAATGGGTAGGTAGTAAACCACTGCAGAAAAAGGAATAACCAACAGACCAGCAGTTCTGGCAATTCTCTGACTAAATAAGATATAAAGAAAACCCATCAAGCCATAAATTCTTAACATTTAGGAGCTAGCACAGGTTTTGGACACTCCCTAACCTCAAAGAAGGGGGAAAAAAAATCAATATTGCTGATGTTTATAGTGTCAACAAACAAAAGCAGTACTGAGAAGGATCTTTGTTGCGATGCTATTGCACAATCTCTGAGTAAACAACGCCACCGGGAATTCTTAGGTTAAGTCAACACACAGTCAAAAACTACTGGTGAACCTATTTTTGTCAGAAATGCCACTTGAATAAAGAAAGTATTTATTGCTGTGAAGCTAATTCAGATTATTCTCCTACATTTTTTTTGCAAAATGTTCCAGACATGGACACAGGCAATCTGTTAGTCCCAGACATTACATGTAAGGGAGCATCAACCGAAACCATTCTAGTCTTTACTGGACTCTGCAGAATTGCCAATCATACAGGTCAGGCCTCAGCAGACTGTGGTGCGAAGACAGATCAATTCCACACTCAGAGAGTCCAAAATATTCAAAACCAAAACCTTTCTTTGGGTTTGGTGATCTTAGAACCAATGCAAGAAAAACGAGGGAAGGTTAAGCTTTTCACCCTCAGTCCCGGTTGAAGGTGCGCTTATCATAAGTCAGAACGAAAGCCTGAAGCTCTTTTCAATAAGCTCACGGTTACAATACTGCTTGTACTATTCCTGTTCATATTTAAGATTACCGACTAATATCTTATATGATTCATCAGACTGGTATTTATCAAGAAATAGTATTTCAACGAAGCCCTCGCACAGACATGACCGCTCCAGTTTCATGGGTGAACCCTAGTGGCAGCAGGACTGCATGATTTACTGTTTGAAAAGTTAACATAAGTGTTGTTTCTGACCTACTGTACGTGTATCAGACATATTCTTCAGGCAGCTGGAGTGAAAAATGTATTCCTCATTCTTGCAAATTTTAGTTCCCCTTTCTGTCTTTCCCACTGCTGACGTGAGACATCCTTCGTCCCGAATTTGAATCCACTCCCTCCCAAACACAAGCTGCTCATAGGGGAAGAATGAAGAGTTGTAAGGAGGGAAATAAACGGGAGGGCAGCAGGGAAACGAGGAGTGAATGAGGGAGGGTCAGCGGCATGATTTTGTACCACAATCATCAGCAAGCACGAGTTTCTTACATTGCGTCATATCAAACAGTGTGGTCACTCTGACTGCATGTGGCTCACTGGTGCCTCACTCGTGTTGTGACCGACAGCTCACACCTGTCACAAGGGAAACTTGATAAGTCAGTCCCACTTAACAATAAGACTACATTTAAAATGACTTATTGATATTTTTTTGTTCGGTTATGAATTAAGTTGTAAACACTTTGTAAATCATAAGTCATCATTTATAAATGGCTTAAAACACAGCTCTCAATTTAACAATGTGGCTCAGTATTTGGCAATATAAAGTTAGCAATACAGGAGAATGCGCTCACTATTTGGCAAGAAGCAGGTCTCTGATACCCTTTATATCAAATGAGTTATAGCAGCTTAATAACGATTTGTAATGTGTTTACAACTTAATTAATAGACTACACGCAAGCTATTTATAAATCCTTAATATTGGGAGTCTTATTGTAAGGTGGTACTATATGTCTTTATCTCCTTCTCAGTAGTTGACAGATTGGAGGCCCAATACTTGGTAGCAGTGGTGTTGTTCCCTCTGTATGAGTGTCATGGCGTGCTA
The DNA here is from genome assembly GCA_009660295.1 of Lophius piscatorius. Lineage (NCBI taxonomy): Eukaryota > Metazoa > Chordata > Actinopteri > Lophiiformes > Lophiidae > Lophius > Lophius piscatorius. The sequence goes on along the minus strand of VRLP01000805.1, from coordinate 58,427 downwards.
TCAGGCTACTGCATGTATCGCCTACATTTTACAGAGAAGTGATCCTGATTTAACTTAATTTATGCAGAAGTAGGAGATGTTGTGTCCTTCCAGCCGCAGTCATAACTGCAGTGTTGGAGTGGCATATACTGCAAGGATTTTTTGCAGTATTTTTTATTTTCTTAGTGTAAGGCACAATTTCTAAGTAAGGCGGGTGTTGGTAATACATCTGCGACATATTGGTCCTGCTAGATAGCGAGCTATCTTGTGCTAACGAGCCGTTCTTCTGTCTACTCTATGACTCTTCTTTAAGGAGAATAAGAAATCAATTACGGCTACTGACGTGCTCTAATAAATCTGCTGATCGAATAGTTCTCAACAGTCATGCCAATACATTCGAAAACCAGCTAATCTGCGGCTTAAACCTGTGGGTAAAACAGAATTTGTCTGGTAGCATTTGCCTATTACCTGTTTCAATTCCCTGTTATTCTCATCCTATTTTTTCGTTTTCTTAGTGTCAGCCACCATTTCTGAGTCAGCTGGATGTGTGTGATACAACTGTAACATGTGGTTCCCGCTAGTTAGCAAACTAGCTTGTCAGGATGACAAAATAGCTCAATAAGGAGCCGTTCTTCTATTCACTACTATAACTCTTCTCTGGGTAAGGGCGAGTGTGTCAGGTTCCATTTCTCTTTTTCTGTTTCAATTTCATGGTGTTCTTATCATATTATTTGGTATTAGTGTTAGACATCACTTGTGAGTAAGGTGAATTTGTGTAATACATCTGCAACATATGGTTCCTGCTATTTAACAAGCTACTTTGTAATCCTGACAAGTAAATTCCCTACTGGCAATTTTTTCTATCTATTATTTTAACTCTTCTCTAAGGAGAAAAATAAATATGCTGATGGCTACCGACTTTTTAATCATCTGAAACCGTATGTCTCTGCAAACATGCAGTATCCACATTGTAAGATAATCCTGTAAAACGGGTCTACTATCCCGAACTGCCTTCTGTGCGTGTCAAACATACTTGAGCTGATAAGAACAGCTTCGTGTCAAAGCCAGTTTGAATTAACTTTCACCGAGATTAGAAAAATGAAAGCTGGGGGAGTTTTTCCTCCGCCTCAAACATAAAAGCCGGTTCAAATGACCATCCATTTAAAATCAGTCAGCCCACAAGTCAACCTTATTTATGCTATGGTCACCACAAAATCCATCCATCCTAGAGAATTAAGAGACCCACCCACGGGTTAAACTCTTAAGAAACCTAAACAGCTTGGTAATTATTTAAATACAGGTTCTCATTCTGGGGCTGTGAGATAAGCAAAACAATATAATCCATGAAATAAGCTGAAATAACAGACTTAAGTGGTTAAAATGAGATGCTATTTTGTCCAATGCAATTTTTCATCTATCATCAAAACCAGGTATCATTTGATATGGACTCTACTAGGGCGCCTTCACCCGTTCACACTCGTACTTTATATAGTGGTATATGAAGAGCATAGGAATCAAATTGGGGTTCAGTATCTTGCTCAACTACACATCAACATATTGTCTGCAGGAGCCAGGAATCAAACCACTGACCTACTGATAAGGGTAGAACAGCTCAACCTCTGCCACAGCCATCTGTAGAAAACTATTTTAAATTTCCAGTTACAACAGACTGGACTCTGATCTGTCTCCTCTGGTCTTAGATGCAATTAAACCCACTAGTGTTTAGTTAACTTCTTTGAGTTTGAAGAATTGGAGTGCTGGTTGTGCCTCATTTTAAAATCCAGTTCTTAGAAGGAGGGTTCCAAGCAAGCTGAGATGCCATGAGTCTCAACTCAGCTCTGAGTTCCAAGACGGATTCGTTCTTTGAATCGTTCCTCTTCGATCCAGTTTGAAGGGTGCATGTGTATACCGTTCACACTTGAGGTTTACAAATGTGTCAGTTTGGAAAAATGAAATAGTGTAACTGGGATCCCTGCTTCAACAGTGGCTGATGAGTGTTTGCAGACTTCACCGGTCACATTGTCAACGGGCCTCAGAGACTTATAGACTTAATAGACTTAATTATTCATTGATCACGTTTGGAGGTTAGGGTCCAGGGTGAAATACTTATTACCATGAGTTTAACCATGTTCAGCAATCCAGATGCATTTGTATATTAATACATTTGGATAACTGTCAACCAACAACTAACCCATACTTATTCTATGGACATCACTAGATTCATCTCTACACGTTTACTCCAGCGTCATCCTACAGTCCAGAACCAGGCAACAGTGGGTGAATTGGTGACTCTAAATATCACTAGAGCATGAATGGTAGTCTCTCCCTCTGTGTTGAACCGGTGATGAACAGGCAACTTGACAAGGGTGTACCTTGCCTCTCGACCAGTGTCAGCTGGTACTGGCTCCAGCAACCCTGAACAGGATTACCGTTAGAGAAAATGGAAATGGTCTCTGCCTCTTGACCAATGTTGAGATCCATGCCCTCCAACCCTGCACAGAGTAAGTGTTTCCAGAGAGTGGATTGACTTAAATGTTCAAATCATCAGCTGCTTCAAATTAAGTTGAAGATGGATCATTTTCAACTGTGTTAAATGTTTTTCTCAGGAGCTATCGGCATTATAATGTCGATCTTAAGAGTGTCAAGCTCTACTTGGAAGTTAACTGTTCAAAGCAAAGGGACAAAGGGGAGAGAAAGTATTATTCCTTAGTTTTTTAACATTTAAGTAGGTCTGGGCGATTAATCATAAAAAGATTGCGATCTTGATTCAGACGTATATACAACCTCATTTCAGAAGTACGCCGATTCTCTAGCACTTTAATTTACAGCGTGAGCTGCAGAAAAACTCGCTAGCTTAGCTGCAGTTTATGTTGTGACAAGGGAGGCCTGGGCCTTTAAAACCAAGATCTGGTTCCTCTGCCTCTGGGGATTATGGGAGCTGCTAACTGCTTAAATTAGCTTTGGCTTGCCTAAGCCAAGCGCTATGTTAAATGTTAAACTAGGGACTTAACTAGGAGGTCTACTGAGTAGCTGGAGAGCTTACATCATCGTAGCACAATAAGGAGTGGTAGTCTCTTATAACTCCTTAACTCCTTTGTGTCATCGTTTTCTGTGCACTTGAGGGGGGATACCCGTCCAAAGGCCGGCTGGTTTTGTTACTTTTCTAGTGGCAAATTCTAATGCAGTAGCCGGGATTTAAACGGGCTTAAAGGTTTATCTTATCTTATCTTATCTTAAACCATAAAGAAAAACATGTCTTCTGTAAAGCTCAAAATTACTGGAAACTAGGTCGATTTTGACTTTGTTCAGGATGTAGAGTCTAACGAAGCAGTCCGTCAATGCTAAGAATCCTGTTTAAGTAAGATATGTTTGTGTTTGATGGGTTTAAACACCATTAAGTCCAAAACAGTTTTCAACCCTTTTACAGTTGTTTACTAACTCTGCCAACATGAGTAAGAAAAGAGTAAGAAAGCTTTTTTCGGCATTGGCACATCAGATCTTCTCGTTCCGCATATTGATTTGGCATTTTTACGCCCTTCCTGACACCCCTCAAGGCTTTGGACCAGCTACACATGTGGTGGTGTAGGCTTGTAGCACTAAGGACCTTTCTTAAGGGTCCACACTGGATGTCTGCCACGCCCTCCTTTGGTTGGGAGGGTGTGGCCCCAGATTCAAACCCCAGTGTCCTGGACCAAGGTCAATTGTGTAACCCACTGAGCGATCCAAATGCCACTATGCCAGCATTAGTAATCCGGCTAAATAGACGAGTAGTAATCCTTGAAAAAAACCCTCAGAAATTCCGCTAGCGTTAACTGTGTCTGACACAGTTCAAGGAAACCAGAAGGTCTGCTGGTTTCAGGCCGAGCTCAGTCAGGTTGGGCTTGGGCATTAATATGCAACCAGGGAGCGCTCGAGAAGAGCTGTGGGAGTTAACCCTTCAGTGCCCACAAACATCTATCTGTGTTACACACAGACAGATGTTTAATTGGCAATGTCCATAAAAAAGTACAATATGATGTAAACTGAATGGTAAGATCGTGGAAAGAATCTCCATTCTAAGCAAAAATCTGCAATTTTCATTTTAGCCAGAATAGCCCAACCCTACATTCGAGTATGATATTTTAGGAAAACATCAAGTAAAACTGGTAAAAATGTGAAGTTTGAAGTCGTTTCTATGCTGTTTTTACTGCTATTTTCACCATAACTGAATGAGTAAGTGTCTGATTATTGTGTGTTACCACAGTGAGTGCCATGTCACTGCAGACCAAAACTATGATCAATGTGGTGTGTCTTTCTTTCATGGTGCTCCATGTGATGTGGACCTTAATCCTGATCAGCAGTTGAAGATGTGGCGTCTGACCACAGATTCCCACATCGGCCGGCACAGAAGCTGAGGAGGAAACATTTCCATCTTTCTTTGGATTGACACAGCAATGATGCAGACTTAGTACTCTAAAAGGGAATGGTGCTGAGAGACTAAAACCAGCATGGAGAGGAGAATGTGTGTAATATAAAACAATTGTCTGTCACTACTTGTATTATTTTTTTTCGCTGTTCTCTTGAATACTTTCCATCCTCATAAGGCTGTGGTGGAAATTTCAATTTTCCTATAATAGCATGCAAAATGAGTGACTGTTACCTGCATGAATGTGGAAACAATCTGGACGCTGGGAGGAAGAATGGGTGGAATGCAGGTCCTTAGACGAGGGGGGGGGGGGGGGGGGGGGGGGGGGGGGCGACCCGCGGGGGGGGCCCCGGGGGAATTTGCTTTCACTGATAACAACACAGATGGTTCAAGGACCATTTCTCTTGACGGATGTCAGGGCTCATGTAGGGAAACATAAAACAGTCATCTTCGGGGGAGTCAAAAAGTCTTTCCAGTGGGAGTTTAGTTAGCTTAGGAAGAAGGTCAGAAGCCAGAAGTATCAACTCATCCCTTCAAAATGAGTTTTGCTTTTCAGCAACTAACAAAACTTTCAGATGGCCCTGTTTTTGCAAACCTGTCAAATCCATCAATCAGAAATTTAAGCACTAACAGCCGCCACATCTACCCTGGTTACTAAAGGAAACCATTCGGCTCCTTGGACTTATCCCGCCCCCATATTTGGAGCTGATGTGTCATAACCTGGGTGACCTGGAACGATTATCCACCGAGAACTTTTCAGAGAGATTTGGAGTTGATTAAATGATCTGCCGTGACATATTTTGGAAAATGGCTTGACTAATGCTCTACGTGAAGTTAAATATAGTTGATTAAAACTAACAGGGACTCCACCTCTATCTCTTTGACCTACTAGGTATCACACAGTGTTTAATGAGCAAAGAAAATACGGAGAATAAAAGAATTTCAGAAATCTCTGCGTTCCTCCCATCTCAGACCTGTCTTCTCTGCTCTTGCCAGAACTCTCCATACTTATCCTGACATGTGTCATAGACTCTCGACATGCAGTGGTCGACATAATGCAGTTAACATTTGCTGAAATATTTACAGAAACTGTTTTTAAAAATGTCTCTTCTTTGGTCAAGCAGCTATTTTGAGGTTTGAATCTAATCCACGTGAAAATGAACCACAATCATCTTGAATGACTTCAGATTTTATTTCAGTCTCTCTTTTTCAGAATGTTTAAATTAAATGTCTCATTAAGGCTGTGTGGCTGAAGACCCTGTTACCCTCCTATTCCCCCCTCCACCCCCCACAGATGCTGCTGCAGAATGTGTCCCAGCCTCACTTTAAGACAATATACATGAGACTTCACAGAGTGGGGTCTCGGGTCTTGAATCTTAAAGTGCAAAAACATTTCCCTGTTTCAACCCTTTCTGCTCATTACTAAGTGTTACTTAGTACAGGAACTATACTATACTATTACTCATCCTGGAACTATTTTAAGAATGTTGACTTAGTAATTAAAACAGGTTGAATGTCACAGGCCCTGATCTACCTTCAGAAGAGTCAACGCTTCTCACTCTCCACTGCAGCATCAAAGACCCCCTGAGGGTTGTGTCGGTGGGTGGTAGGTAAACAGTGTTTTCACTATCTCCCATGAATACACAAATAAACCCTCAAAGATACAGACATTTCACTCCCAGTAAGTCCTCAGCATTAATAGGAGACAGATGTTGTCACATATATTGGATGCATGTTGAACGTTTAGTGAAAAGAAAAGTAATGGGATTACAATACAACACTAGGTTCATTGTGATGTGCGATATGACTTCACAGTATTGTTATCACCTGCTCTCAGAAGCTCATTATCATGCTGTTTTCTAAGGCACTCTTTTATATTTGCTTATTATACAATTTAATTTTTTTACATTCTCACTGACAGCACATTAATACACTTTGAGCAAACTTACGCACAAGAATTTCTTCAAATTCTAACTTATCTTATTGTATGTTACCTGGTTTTATCTTAGATAATGGTTGTCAAGGACGACTCATTAGTTATCGGACAATATGTGCTTAAAAAAAATTTAAAAAAGGAGAATTTTTTTTTTTTGTGTCCGACACAACGGCTGTATTGCATTGTACAAGTAAAGCCCCTGATTGAACTCCTCAAATTACATGTGAAATGTGGTCAAAAACAGTGTTAAACGTTAAAAAAATAATTTATTTTTAAAAGAAGCTCAAAAAAAAACAACATTTTTTTTTAAAAGCTACAGGAGACTATGCAATATCAGACTAAAATATTTGGAGTCGATTGATATGCCCCAAATTTGGACTGACTCAAACTAACTGTTTAGAAATTATGCCCTGAAAACTTTTGGAGAAAACACTCCCTCTAGTGTCAGAAATATACAATTGACCTTTCCCCAAATCATTCCAGTTCAACATTTCACTAGCGTATTTGGCCGCATTTTGGAAACAAGAAAATGGCATTCCAATCATTTTACCTTTCACGTTTTGTTGTTGTTGTTGATGATGTTGGTCCTTTTTTGAGGGGCGGGGACCCCGGGCCATTTCCCTGATTTTCAGACATTTTTGAATTATTTTCTGCTTCTCTGAGTTAGCTGCTAACTGCTTCTAGCTGGTTTTACCTGCCAACTACTATTAGCTACTTTTTGCCACTCACTGCTGTTACCTGCTCCTTAAGTCTTACATTTATGGATTGCACACATAAAATGCTCTCTGCTCCTCTCTCTCTCTCTCCTTGTCTCTGTAGCCGCTTTAAACAAAGATCACCATACAGCGCCATAATGACGGCCCTCCTCTACATGGCCTGGACCGATGCCATTCCAGTGTGTCATTTTAAACTGTGAAACGTAATTTTAAAAAATGTTGGCGTCTACTGTGATGTCTTAAATATGTGTTTGGCAGCACTTTCCACACAATGGATTTAGATGGTTCTAAAAGAAATACAATCCTCTCCCTTCCCTGTTACACGGAGGCTGATCTTGTCCTCTGCAGGAGGAGGATAAGGAGGTCCAGGACCATTTGCCATGTCCCCAATTTTGAAACAGTTTTTGGCAGATTTTTTCTTCTTCTATGAATTAGCTGCTAATGGCTTCCAGCTGCCTTTTAAACTTTAAGGAGAACACTAATAACAAGTTGTCCTGCCTTCAGGCCTTGACTTTATACAGATGTCCGATTTGTATCTGGTCCTACCTCCACTGCCATGTCAGTGGTGGAACAGACCCCCCGCTGCTTTTATACAGAAGAGTGGGGTGGAATAAAGGCTCGCCGGTCAACACCGCGTTAACAAGGGTTTGAAGATGAGGCTAATTTGTTTGAGCGTCTCTGGCCGCGGCTTCACCTGGTGGATCAATCACGCTCAGCAGCACAACTTTTACCAGAACAACTTTGGTAGTAGTTCATTTTAGATTTGTCCAGGTGTTTGTTTCTTCTCGGTTCACCTGTTTTCTAATAGCTCCTTTGATCTACTGTGAACCTGACCCGACTGCGTCCGTCAGCCACCTCATCCTCCCTCTCATGCTACATCCGGCAAGTTCAGCCACTACCATAACTTTTAGGCTCCCCCGTTATCACAGCCGTTGATTTGGAACTGTTCCTGCCCTGCTGAGAGCCAGAACAACAATGATTTGTATAGAATAATGAGGCACAATAAAGGTTAGTTTCTATCGATCTATCTATCTACTATCAGGAAGGCTTAGGGTGAAGGGGTTACGGACTGTAGACTAAGTGCTTAATACGGCCACTACCCGTGAGAAGGAGAGATGGGCCCCCTGTTCCTGACACGGCTGAGCCCCAACAGAGTTGTGTTTGCAGCCCACCTGACCTGTTCGGAAATCCAAGGCGTTTGACACCAGAAAAATAATTATGGCCTCCGACGCCTTAAATTGTGGATGACACTCAGGCTTATAGGCATACAGGAAGTGTAATTTAATTTAGAAAATAAACTAAAAAACAGCGTGCTCCTGTCACTGAGAATACGTTTTAATATAGAGTTATAAATCTCCATCCTGGTTGGAGGTGAGGTGGGTTAGAATCTAGAATTTCTGATCCTGTTCAGGGGCAGAGATAAGAACCCATAATCAGACCCATCTTTTACAGTGAAATCAATGTGTTTCAAAGCCTGAGTCCGGCACACTGCAGGATGGACTGACTCCTGCTGGTTCCTGACAGCATCAAGACGCATTCTTTGGGAAGATCAGGACCATCAATCTGCTGCTGTGCTGGTCACCATGTTTAAGAAGTGTAGACACAGACAGCACCAATATGTCCTGCTGGATTAGGGCTTTTTTTTTTGTGGCAACTTTAATAAAGGGGGTTACATTTAGGAGAGAGGGGAAGAGATTGAATGAAGAAAACTAAATTCCCTCCATATTATCTGACTGCAGATCAGCGTGGAAAATCAACACAGATGTCAAACTTTTACTCCAAGACCCAAAGCACGCTCGTGTTTTCCCCCCTGCTCACTCCCTTCCACAAACATTGCTGCAAAGCCACAGTTTGATCCGGAGCCCAATTCCTTCATTTCAGCCGCGTGCCTGCTCCGAGAGACGCACCGACCGAGCCTCTCCTACCCAGATAACGGTTCTCTCAGGGATGGTATCAGAGTTTTATCTGAGCCAACCGCTCTCCAGACACGTCTACGTGGCAGGTATACTTTCATTATGTACAGATGTCCACATCAGGCGCGTGGAAACGCGCGCGTGGAGACGCGTATGCATAATGAGTCCAGAATCAGGATGACAAATTGAAATACTTACAGTTTCTTCTGCTTTTTCCTGTAGGAGCGCCGGGTAAGTAGTTTAGCGTACTCCCTGGCTGGTTCCTAGATGTCCAAGGTGGATTTGGTTGACCGAAACTTCTCCCACAAACTCCTGGAGACTCTCCTCTGCAGCGCAGCACTGGTGTCAAAGTCGCAGCAGCGCAGTAAAACGCTCCAAATCCAATAAGCAGCCAGGTAAGCCTTTCATTTTATGTCCGTGAAGAAAAGCAACGCCTCCTGCCAATTCCTCTGTCTCTATCACAGAAGTTGTTACTGTGTGGTTCTATCCTAGATGCAAAGGTCTGGATGCTCTGTGCTGCGTCTCTATGCCTCTCTGATCAGCGGCTCCTTCTACTCCTCTCTCTCTCTCTCTCTCTTTTTCTCTTTCCTTCTGAGTCTCTGAGTGACTGCCACACATTCTCTGCAGGAGAGGACCTTTGTCTGCACATGACGTCACTACCACGCGCACGCGGGCGCACACGCGCATCGTACAAATGGCCAGTTTCAAGATTGGCTTTGAAATGTGTTGCACATTTTTTCCCCATTTTATTTATATTCATTGGAAATGAAATCAGATGGGGTTTTTTTTTTGAGCTGCCTTCATTACATTATCCTAAAAGTTTTATCCTCATGTAAGTGTCCTGTTAGCAAAGATATTTTGTGTAGCGCTGGTATTATAGAGTCGCTCCTTTCCCCTCTGTACCTAATTGGAAACACATTTTTTTTCTCAGTAACTAGTTAAGGGAGAAACAGGAAGAGAGAGAGAGAGAGAGAGAGAGAGAGAGAGAGAGAGAGGTGTAGTGAGTGAATGTAGGGAGTGAAGCAGAGAGTGAAAGACTGACACTAAGAAATACTTAAAGACATTGTGTATTCCTTACCAATTGACCCTCCTCATAATGTGTTTGAAAAGAGTTCCTCCTGTCAGTCTAAGGTGGTGTCCGAGTTAAGCCTGAACTGTCTCGTATGAAGTTCTCCATTTATAAGAGAGAATTAGTTTATGGCCGGCATCTCTACACCATCTGTGAGCACTTAGTGAGGTGTTTGTAGTCACCAACCACCATGTCTGTGGAGAGAAATGAGGTGTTAAAGCCACCATACACTGCACACTATAACATGTCCCATTTTTCACACTATTAAGTTGAATAAGTCAATTGAATTGAATGTTCTTTGCAGGAAGAGTAAAGAACTGTTGCCTCCATGTCCTGAAGATATTGTCCAACAACTCATTCCCTGGTAGAGTGGGCTACGGCTAAAAAGGGTCAACAGTATGACCCAACAACTGATTGTTTTATTCAACTGGGACATATAAGTACAACTGAGACATATAAGTACAACTGAGACATTTAAGTACAACTGAGACATTTAAGTACAACTGAGACATATAAGTACAACTGAGACATATAAGTACAACTGAGACATACAAGTACAACTGAGACATATAAGTACAACTGGGACATATAAGTACAACTGAGACATATAAGTACAACTGAGACATACAAGTACAACTGAGACATATAATTACAACTGGGACATATAAGTACAACTGAGACATATAAGTACAACTGAGACATAAAAGTACAACTGAGACATATAAGTACAACTGAGACATTTAAGTACAACTGAGACATTTAAGTACAACTGAGACATATAAGTACAACTGAGACATATAAGTACAACTGAGACATACAAGTACAACTGAGACATATAAGTACAACTGGGACATATAAGTACAACTGAGACATATAAGTACAACTGAGACATACAAGTACAACTGAGACATATAATTACAACTGGGACATATAAGTACAACTGAGACATATAAGTACAACTGAGACATAAAAGTACAACTGAGACATATAAGTACAACTGAGACATTTAAGTACAACTGAGACATTTAAGTACAACTGAGACATATAAGTACAACTGAGACATATAAGTACAACTGAGACATACAAGTATAACTGAGACACATAAGTACAACTGAGACATATAAGTACAACTGAGACATATAAGTACAACTGAGACATTTAAGTACAACTGAGACATATAAGTACAACTGAGACATATAAGTACAACTGAGACATACATGTATAACTGAGACATATAAGTACAACTGAGACATATAAGTACAACTGAGACATATAAGTACAACTAATAAAGGCTTATCTTATCTTATCTCTCATTATCAAATACAAAATATAAGTATTCTCTGCAGAATTCTCTCTTCGTGTAAACGCGATCACTCAAAAACAATTTCATGCATCATTTTCAAATTATAAACCCTCATAGATCTTAGTGCGAGGAAGATCTGGATCGATTTTCGGTAAGCTGAGTTCAATATTTCTGACACTAGGGGAAGTTAGTCTCCAAAGTTTCTCAACGATTGCTCAGATTTAATATTTGGTGCATATGAAACCACACGATGCAATCTAACTTTTAAACAATGTGGTTTACTCCATATTTACTCGACAGGGGGAGCTTTTTTTTCTGAAAATCACTGATTTTCACACAATACTTCCTAACCGTTGGTCTGATTCAGTCCAAATATGGATAAGATTCAACTCTAGCAGGTCTATCTTGCATATATCAGATTTTATTACTCTAATAGTTCATATTTTACTCACTAGGGGGAGCAGTTCAATGAAAAAACCCAGTTTTTTGGATATAACATAATTTTTATTTTTCAGGAGTTCAATCAGGAGGAGATGGCTTGTATACAACGCAGGGGATCGAGAGCCTTTCAGGGATATACACCTTTCCGTCAGAGATCAAAGCAAAGGCTTAATTTAATCAGATGAGTCCAGCTCATGTTGCAGCAGTAAAATTAGTTGAAGTGAGTTTATGCAACCCAAATGAATTAAGTTGGCTCAACACCATTGCTTAATACTGAAATAAACCCATTCAATTATGCAAAAAATATTTTCAATTATTTAATTTAAATAATCCAAATATTACCTATTGAGTGCAAACAATGTAAGCAGGAACAGAAGTCTAAGTTTCCATCCAGTTTGAATCAAGAATGGACTAAAAAAATAAGGCAATGTTGTTCTGCAGATTGATTTGTCATAGGTTTTACCTCGGATCCCCTTTCTGACGCAACCCTTCGCATTCATCCGGGCTTGGGACCGACACTAGAAGTTAAGCCGAGCTACCACGGCTAATCAAAATATCATGAAATGTTTTCGGATTCTATCTGTTTTATTCACTTAATGAAGTAATAAAAAGCAGGTCCAGAGATGCTTCACTTTTAAGAGTCTTTCGTAAACACTTCCGCTGTTCTGAGCACATCGTATTTCTTAATGTGTTGTGGCCTATGCAGCGTGCGTGTGTTGTGAAATAGATGAAGAGATGAAGATATTTTCTTTATTTGCTGCACACAGGTTTTTTCAAATTGATGAAGATGTTTTTCTTAATTTGCAGCATGCGCCTGTTGTCAAATTGATGGTTACAGCCTGTTTTCCCACCATACTTTACAACGTTGGAGAGATAAAGTTCTTTCTATTCTAACCTACAAAATAACGACATTAGCAAACATTAAGTGAGTTAGCAGCGCCGTGCTGGGTGGTAACCTCCCCAAGAAATGTTACGTAAACATCAACATCATCCGATGTGACCTTAGAAGCAGAAACTCCTCATCAAACGCTTCATCCCGAAAACCCAGATCCACAGATGGTCAGAGACTTTCATAGAAGTCTACCTCCTCTTTAATTAAAACCTGAAGTTAGTGGTTCTGACCCACTTCTTGTTGTGGGATTTTATCCTTCTCAACAGTGTCTTCAAAGTTTTCCAGTAGTTTTTGAAGTCATCACGGCGTCGGCCTATCACAGCTCCCGACGTTTTTTTCTTGGACGTGTTTGGAGAGTTAATTATTTCTTACTTTCCCACTTCATTTTTTGAGAGTCGGCATTAAAAACAATTCGCTGCTGTGCTCCAGATCATTAAACGCCGGCATCGTGGATGTGAGTATTGCCGCCGGACAGGCGTTCACCAGACATGATTCCGAAACACCCTTTACGTGCAGCGGTTGCCTTTCTAGATATCATTCCTAGAGGACTTATAAAACCCCCTGCAGAGGAATCAGAATTGGCCTTCTCATTTGGAAAGGAGGTTTCCAATTGTAGTCGGAATAATGGGATCCATGTAAACCCACGTACTGTATGGGCTGTAAATTGATAACAGTCTCAGTAGAGTCATCAGTCACCACCACCAGTGTCCAGATTCCAAGGTTTGCTGATGTTCAGGGCAGAACCTCTTCCATCACAAAGACTCTTCTAAACCTTTATCTTTACTACATTCTGTGTCTCCTCTCCTGACCGACACTCCTTTTTTCCTGCCGAGTAATAGAATGTACAGTGTACAGCGGGGAAAAATTATATATTAGGACATACCATGAGAAGCTGACGTAAATTCCAAGCGTAACAGGTTTTAATTTTTTCTTTGCTTATTGACAACATCTGTAGTTATTGTGATTGTTGACATTCCTAATCGTGGAAGTCATGTCGTGCCACAACCTCCTTGAACTGACATTCTTTTACAAACTTGAGTTTCTGTGCTTGGATGAAGTCATCATGAATATAAAACATTACCCTTATTTCCAACAGATAATGCCATATCGCACTGAAGTGCTGATTTTCATGTCAAAATAAAGCAAAGTTTTAATGTGTTCAGTAACATATAACTGCATTCATAAGTAAGTTTATTTAACTTGTATTTGAAAAAAAAAACGCTTTCTGAGACTTTCCAGGAAGTCAGAGCTACGTGAAATCAAAGATGATAAAGACTTAAGAAAGTACATTTTTTTCACAGTTTTAATTATATTATTTTTAATAAACAGACATATTGGCCTTGCATTCATATTTCAGAGAAAAAGAGTAGCATTATAAGGAAGACTACATGTTACGTAATCGCATAATGTATGGCATTTAAGGCTTAATTTGAATTTCGGTAAGACAGCATTTGTCAAAAGTTAGCCTGTTCCCTTCCCTGTTACCCTGTTTTGGAAAACCCCTGACCATGATGTGTGTTTGAATCCGGAATTATTGAAAGCTAAATCCCTCACATCTCCGTAACAACCATAGACTTCAAAATGACCTCAATATTTTTGCTCTGCTGCCCACATTGACTTTCATAAACAACGGCTCCACCTCCCCATTAAACATGGAGAGCTTCAAGTCATAAATGTTACAAAACAAGGCAAATACAAAATAAGGCACTTATAAAGATATGTTGTTGTCACTAATAGGGGCTGGAATATTTGAGGACGGGGAGGGAATGATTGGAACCACACAGAAGCCAGCAATGCAGGAAATCTGTTTGCCTTGAGTGATTTGTCAAAAATAATTGCATGACCGTTACGCTGCATTTGTGCTCTTGCGATAGAAGCTCCTGTATTTCACACCAGCCTGTCAGACCACATTTAAGCCGTGGTGTCCCACAACGGAAAGCAAACATCTAGCTGTACGCCAAAGGAGATTCTCACCTACTATACACGAGGGCTCGGGCTAACATGGCTGCAGGGTTGTTTGTATAATGCTATTTTTATGTGATGATTATAAACGGTTCCTTACTTTGAAGATCTGTGTGTTCTCCAACTACAACATACATTTACGAAGCCTTATTTTCAGAAACAAAAACCCACACTAAAAGTTCTCCCATCAGCTTCTATTTCTTGCTAAAGTGTTTTGCAATATAGGCAGTTTCTGAGGGAAAGCAACGAGGAGGGCTTTTAATAATCTACAAGTTCCAAGGACAGTCCCGTCACTCCTTCCACTGTGGATCTTCGGTGTTTAGACGAGACTGCTTCTCTCCTCTGTTGTCAGCAAGTCCAAAAATCAACCTTCCATGTCAGAAACTGTGATAAATATGAGACTTAATAGGAGTACATACATGTAAGGTCTAGTCGTCCTGCCCCCATATCACTTTATAGGCCCAGAGAGCAATGATCCAATGACTAAGGTCCGGATTGGGGGGTGTCCTGAAAAGTATTTCGTAAGGCTTTAATCTCTGCCTGGAAACTAACAAAATACTTCAGGTATGGAATTATGCCCTTGATCTCCCCTTGTATAATAATAATAATAATACATTTAATTTATAATGCACTTTACATTTGGATCAAATCTCAAAGTGCTTGTATAAAGGACAACCAATCAGTGTTTAACAACTGGGCCTTCACTATCGCATTGAACCCCTCAAATAAAATATGAAGTTATGTCAGAAAAAAAAAAGTTCCCATTAAAAAAAAATCTCCCGCTATTGAGTAAAATACAATTTAATACACTTAAATATGATACAAGATATACCTCCTCGATTCATGTGCCTCAAATGTGGACTAAATCGGACCAATGGTTAGGAGGTTATGTCCAAAAGACACAGTTTTACGTAGAATAGCTCCCCCTAGTTAGTACAATATGAACTATTACAGTAAAATATGATATGTACAATATGATAGTTCTCCCCGGTTCGATTCATATTCGCCAAATTTTGACGAAGTAAACAAATCAAATTCTTCCTCACATTAAGGTCTATGTGGGTATAAAACTTGAACATTTTCCGTAAAATATTATTTGAGTTATCGCGCTAACACGAAAGATCTGCAACAGCGATGATGATTCCATAATATTCTTGACTTTTTCAGGGATTTAATGTCGAGAAAAAAGTCGAAATGTCGAGTATAAAGTCCTACTAAATCAGAGGAAGATTATTATTTATTTTTTTCATTTCTGTGCCTATGTCAGCGCGATGTCGCTCTGGGCCTCGTCCCAAGTGATTGCACACTTGGGACGAAATCACAAATTCACGGTCATGAAGTAATCTTCTACTACTTTGGAGTTATTGTTTGTTCAGTAGGCCTCTGTCCTTTCAAGCCTAAAACAATCAATACAACCATCGATGGCGATACGGTATGGCCTGAACTTGTCATATGATTCCATGTTTCGACTTTATTCTTGAAATTCAGAGTAAAAAAAAATAATCTTTTTTTAGTTCGACTTGAGTCTCAGTATTTTTATTTTATTCCTCGACATTTCAATAGTTACTACAAATGAAATCACTTAGATTCAATCCATATCTCATATCTAACCTTTATATTTGATTATTCTCTCTCTTTAGCAAATCACAGTCAGCGGGGATAAACGTACCTTTGTTGTTGGGGATGACAGCGTAGGCGTAGCTCAAATACATGAATCGTTATTTGCATTTCTGCAACAATGTTTACACATGCTGCTGTTTGCATTAAAACGCTCCAGTAAAACACATTTTTAATGTCAATCACAGTGTTTCTGGTTAAATAATGGTTAAAAAAAAAGTGTTTTTCTACCAATGCGCAGTTGCATTGCAGTGATTCAACGATTCATTCTTATTGAATTTCTAAAGCAATGCTCTTAAAATAATATATCTATGATTGTATATCATGGAATATTACATTCAATTAATTTTGGTATGATTTTCAGAGATGCCAGCAGAGTATACTAGAGTCTACTCTAGTGAATAGAGTGTGGGCTTAATTTTCTTGAAAGGACTAGACACAAATATTCTAATCACCTGGTAGGTCAATCAGAGAAACCAAGATGAGTTTTTTTCACGATGCATCGCAGCCTCAGGCTGGAGCATCATCCGGTAATATTTACTGAGGCGTTTGTAGCAAACACACCAACATAATTGAAGGGGATGAAGGAAAGTGCAAGGATTACAAAGGATGTCGCAAATGCGTCTACCTTGAAACTCACTGGGAGACCAGACGTCATGCAAAAACTTTAGGCTAATGCATGATGGGCATTTCCTTTTTGCAATGTGGGGTCAAATAATTTGGAGAAATTTAAAGGTTTGTGGTTTTGTCTGAATACTTCAAAGTTGATGACATCCCATCAGCACCACACTGCACTTTAGTAAATCTTAGCATGCTAATTTGCCAAACTACAGATATATGGCAACCATGGTAAGTACTATACATGCAAAAATCGTTAACATGCCAATATTGTAAAATACAATGGTGAGCATTATGCTCACAGGGATAAGTATAGTAGCGTTAAACAGGTGTGTTAGCAGGCTAACGTGGTTGCAGGCTGTAGCAATTTTTCAACAAACATAACTACTGAATGTGCTTTTAAGCTCTTACTGATGTCTCTGTTTTAGGAAATGGTATGTTGTACCAAGATATACGTTTTTATTCCTCAATCGCACAGCATTGCCTTTGGAGTCTAACTAGCAACCAGCCGAACACCGTACAGGTGAGTGTTTGTACAAACAACTTTAACTCCATTTCCCACATTAATGCATCAGCAAACACGTCAATTACAATATTTCAGCATAAAGACTCAACTTTACACCGTTTATCAATTATGTACATTTTATGTGCAGCCATATTGTCTGATATTCATTTACTTCCTGTCTTCAAGGAGGAGCTACGCACAGTACAATGATTGAATGAATGCGTAATAAAATCTTCAACAAATACAGCCAATAAATATGAATACATATTCATCACAGAGTGCCATCGATAAGATAGATAGATAGATAGATAGATAGATAGATAGATAGATAGATAGAACTTTATTCATCCCCCACAGGAGAAATGTCAGTACAATTCAAAATTATATAAACTCATAAAGAGTTTGGTCTAGACCTGCTCTTTCTGGAAAGCACCTTGAGAATACTGTTGTTGTGAAATGGCGCTATAAAAATGAAGATCGACTGATGATTGATTGAAAATGAGCCGAATATGCAAGAAAATGTATAAAACTATGAATACGCTTCTGTAGGCTTCCCTAGGGAGTAAAATTATTTTAAGAACAATGACAAGAAGATTAATTAACATAGTGTTACAAACTTTCTTGGGGCAAGCTTGGACCCAGGTGCAGACAAGACAGAGTGGCAGAGCAGGTGCAATTAAAATATTTAATATCAACCAAAAGAGGCACGAAGAAAAGGTAGGGAATCAAACAGGAATAACCAAAAAAAAAAAAACACTAGGATTAACTTAGAAAAACACTGGGAGAAGGCTGGGAGGCGTGATGACATGGTGGAACATCAAACAACGAACTTGCACGGAAGGAAAGGTGAGGACAGACTACATACACTGACGTAACGAGACAATGAGAAACAGCTGGAAGGGAGACGCAGGTAAACACAATGACCAATCACACAGAAGAGAACAATCACAGGCCAGACACAGAGAGGGAGAAAGGAACACAAGTGAAGCACACAAAGACTAAACTAGGACAAATGAAATAAAGAATAAACAGAAAAAAAAACACACTAAAAAGGCAACACAAATCAAAATGACGGAACTTCACATAATAATAAATAAACACAAAGTCATGACACATAAAGCGACTCGAGTAGATTCATATGTACAATATTTGGACTAAATCAGATCAACAGTTGACAGAATTTGTGGTTTGAAAAAAGTGTTTTTTGTAAAAGAAAAAAAAGAAAAAAAAGAAGAAGAAAGGTCCCCCTTGTGAGTAAAATGTGAAGTTTTAGAGTAAAACATGATATATACAAGACAAATCTCCTTGAGGTGATACCTGTGCAATAAATATGAACTAACGGTGCACCAACGATTGTGAAATTTGGCCCAAAAATGTTTGGAGATATAGCTCCCCATAGTGTTGGCAATATAAAACCTACATTTCCCCAAATCATTCCAGTTCCTCCTCACACTAGGATCTATGGGCGTAAAATCTGAAAATGAACCATGAAATAGTGTTTGAGATATCGCATTAATATGAAGGATCTGTTGGTTTGAAGGACACAGATGCGGATGCGATGGCAGCACAGGTATCTATAATATTTAAAATGTATAAAAGAATTTTAAGATGCAACCTAATGTACAAAATACTGAAGATTGTAAAACTTATCGTATATAATATTCGTATGTATACTTAATAATATTGTGTATATATAATAATATATATTCCATATTTATATTCCATTATTGAACAGTTGTGATAAAGGTGATTATGCAGACCTTATTGTCCGGTCTGATTGCACATTGTACAAACGAGCTCTGGAAAATATGTGTATGTTGTAGTTTAATACCGAAGAAGCAGTTAAAGCACTCAATGTGACTGAGCACTCAAATTAAAGTTGTTTGTCATAAAGTGCAAATAAGAAGGACGCCACATCATACAATACTAACACCAGGTACAAAAACCCTCATCTATTTTGGATTGTCTGATTAACTACCTGAATCGGTTGAACAAAAGGACTCACTCATTCTCAATGACCCTGTTTGGACTTTGGTTTTAAAATGCGTTTAGGGCGATTGGATCACAAGTGACGAGACACATCGCTAAATACAAGTGTAAACCACCACCAAGGCGCCTTTCTGATCCGATCACTCAAACTGGTCGGGGACACATTTGACCACACAACTTTTGTAGACTAAATGTTAATTTGTCCTAATGCGTCTCCTACAAGGGCATAACAGCAAAATTCGCCATCGGTGCTGGACGTGATGGTTGTTTTTGCGGAAGTGCGAGACTGGTTGAAAAAGCCACTGCTTCTCTAAGGCGACATCAATTTTTTATCTTGTCCTGTGCTTTAGCAAGCTAAACAAATCTGGTTCTTGACTGACATGACTGATAACTACGCCCTTTGACCTTGTAGCAGAAGTGATATCGCCAGGAAGAAAACGTGAGCACAGGTGGGTTGGAGATGCGTGATTGACACAAATATTAACGTTGATGTGTCTCACTGTCCGCTTATGATCCGATCGCCCAAAACGCATTTTAAAACCGACTCTAAACACAGTCACTGTGAAGACTTCCCAAACCTCCTCTTCCTCCTCCGCTCCTGCACATCCACGCAAAACCATACCCACCTCCATTGTGTTATGGTACTTTTTTTGTGATGTCATAAACTGTACTCTGTCTTGAACGTTTGTGTATTCTGCAACAACAACAACGACAAAAGTTTAAGTTAGATAGAACGTGTATATGTTAGCAGGCTAATGCTATGTTACCTAGCATCAGAGCTGCTAGCATGGAGAATGTGTTTTTCCAAAATGCTCCAAATAAGCTGAATATTAAAGTCTCTTAAGTTATAACTCAGCAGTTGTGGTCATGCATAATAAAACAGCACGGCTGTTTAACAGTGTAGGCCATTGGAATGACAGCGTATTATTTGTCTCGTGAAAACACGATAATACTTGTACAATGAGACTTTGATGTCTCCTCTGCCACATCTTACTGCATGTGACATTTACTGAAGAGCTTAAGGCTTGGCTCTTTGAATCTGTGTACTTATGCAAAGGTCTCTCCTTTTGCATAAACTGCTCTATCTCAAAATAGAATAGTTATTAAAGAATTATGAGACAAGAAAGAATCTTTGATATCAACACTGTCAGTGGTCAAAATTAAAGGAAAAAGAGAATAAAGAACATAAAAGTTACAGGGGTTGTGAGGGGGTAGACGAGGGCTTTCACAGGAAAGTTCAATTTCAATGGTGGAGCCAGAGAGTGAAAGAGAGCGAGGGGTTAGGCCGGGTGAAATAGAGGAAGTGGAAGAAAGAAAGGGGGAGAAGAGAGAAAAGGCTACATAAACAGCTCGGGGGCAGGGGGATGAATTACACCAGAAAGTCAACAAAACTAATAGGCAGGAGCATGAAAAGAAGTGATTATGAGCTACCACTGATGTACATACAATAAGCTGGGTCTGCGGAAAGTAACTACGTGATACAAACAGCAGAATAGAATAATCGTGAAAAGAAAACACCAGACAAAGAATAAACGCCACTTAAGCACTCTGGGAAAAAACAAAAAAAGAGAAAGAAAAGCGTGGAAACTAAGGGCAGCATTATCTCGAGATAACAGCTTAGTTTTACGAGTAATGTAGTGAAGTAAGGGAGTCGTGTAAAACTGCGTTTGGCTTCTCCTTAAATGACGAGGACATGCCTGAATGTAACGTCCAACAAAAAATACAACAATGCAACAATGGACACGGGGCCCTTGTCTTGAAATAACAAGATATTTATCTCCTCATCTGGAGAAAAAACGCTTCTTGTTTTCTACACGAACGAGAAAATGAACCCATTATCTCAAGATAACGCCAAAAATAAATAAATGCCACCATGGCCGCTCTCAGATGTGGCTGAAAAGCTGGTTTTAAATAGTGACTGGGGAACAGCGCCTCAACAGAGAAGCTTCTTTTGTTGCTTTCTCTAGTTAACAACGAACAACACAACAATGTCCTAACTTTGCTGCAGTGTGATTTAAGTTGCGAGTGCCAAGTTGGATGCATTATATATGCAGCGCTTATTGAACAATTAAATAGCATAGCAGAAACAATCATTTGGCGTACCTGTGTTACCTGACCCACCCTAATTTGAAGGTGTGAACTTTTACTGGCTGCTTTTCAGATCCTCTGTTTTAAGGTGGCATGTGTGAAAGAAATTTAACCGACTGATCATTTATATATGTTGGGTTCTTGAACAGTGTTTGCTGTTTATGCTTTGAGCAAATGGCAAATTGTTCATAATGCATAGAGCCGCTGACAGAATTAGGCGACATGCCTCCCTTCTTGAGCCAAACAGAACTAGACCCATGCTTTCATCCCCGGAGTTGGTGTGTCCCCAAAGAGCCCCCAATCCCCTGCATTCTACAACCAATCCCACAGATTGAACTACTCGAATTAAATGTAGAGTAATTTATATTTTGTAAAAAAAAAAATCCTACTAGTGAGTAAAATATGAACAATCAGAGTAAAACACGACACAGACATGATAGATCTCCCCGAGGACATTCATATGCACCACATTTGGACTCAATCGGACCAAAACCTGAGAAATGATGGTTAAAAAACTTTTGGGGATAAAGCTCCCCCTAATGCAGGAAATATACAGCCGACTGTTCCAAAATTCAATCCAGTTCTTCCACGCATTAAAGTCTATCCAGGTGTGAAAATGATGCATGAAATAGTTTTTGAGATAACTTGGAGGATCTGCGTCAACGGGGATGACAATTCCATAATATACCCGACTTTTCGGGGATATAATTATAGAATAGTTAGGATAATAACTGAATGCAGACCCAGAATTAAATGGATTGACAACATGAACCTAAGTCATGAAATCATGTTCCAAAGGCAATGTTATATGACCCAAAAAAGTTCAAAACCCAGTTCCTCGTTTAGAGCAATCAATATTTAAACTATCTTTGAAAGTGACTTTTCTTTTTCTCTGATGCTATGGCGGTCTCTTATATAGTAACCATATTCTATTTTTCTTTAACCCTATCCATGTTCAGCTCTGTCTTGAGTGCTTTAAAGATATAATCTAAGCCATCTAGACGCCAACCCCCTCACCCTCCTACCACCTTGCCGGCCGACATGTTTACACAGTGGTTTGATTTGGCGCTGGTTCCGCCTCCACTGCTGGATCACATGTGGAATAACAACCACTATAACATCTCTGCAGTGATGAGATACAGGCACTCCTGTTCAAAACGTATCACATTGTGATCTTAAGCACGGTTAGAAATGAACAGTTTTTACGGAGCATTATGCAGCGCTGCTTTAAAACATCATTGATGAATAAAGAATGTGAAAAATACATACATATCTAAACAAATACAATCCTTTTGGCCAAATGTAGCCAAGAAAAAATTCCCCATCCTCTTTCCTCACCTTTATTTTGCTCCTCCTGACTGAAATTTTATTGTCTGAGCTACTCAGACCCGATCCACGTGATGACAGTTTTGCACTCAGTGGGTCTCTGTTAATGTCCGAGCTGAAAAGAGTTATGAGATAGAGATGACAGATGAGCCGTGGCGACTTCCACAGTCCCCGCTGATGACACACGGTAATGGACTCTCGCTGCCGATGACTGTATAATTTATGGAGTGCTCCTTTTGTAAGCGACTCCTTTATACTGCTTTACCGCCTCATTTGTCATTGCCCAGTCTCCAACCACGCGGTGCTGTCGTCGTCATTGCCAGGATGTCATTTTTAAGGAATGAAAAAGTGTTAGAGATTTTTAGTTGACCTGAGAGAAGTTTGACGTGTTACAGGACAGGGTTGTCAAACTCAATCGCAGAGGGGGCCAAACAATAGGCCGAACAGGATTCAAATTGGCCTTGTTTAATCGGAGGTATTATGACAATTTATTCTTATTTTATTTACTCATTTAATAGAATTCAGAAAAAAAAACAGGGGAATAAAAAAAAGTCAAATCACAGATAAAATTCTAATTGGATCAGCATAATTCATTGAAGGATGCCCCTCTTGCACCTTACTTGTTTCTGAGGTGCAGCTGCTCCTGGCTGCAGGAGAAGACACAGGGAGCATGCATCTTGAAAAATATAGTTTTCTGTTTGTTATTGATGCATTTGAATAAAAACCTTTCCCTTTATTATGCTGATTATGTAGACTAGTCTACTTTTAGCTGTTGATGCTTGTGTCTTTTCCTGCAGCCAGGAACAGCTGCACCTCAGGAACAAGTGAGTTGTATGAAGGGCCTCCTGGTGAATTTCACATTAAATGTAACCAACTATCGCCGTGCATTTTGGGAACTGTAGTATCTGTGGTGTTTATACCAGCGGCGCAGTTACTATAGAAATAAGATATTGTTGGGCCCTATTAGGACAGGAGAAGAACACACATTAAACTGCATAGGCATTGAAAAAATACTGTTCAGAAAGTGTGAAAAGGTTAGCGCTAAGGCACTCCGTTGAATGTAAGGCTATAGCCAGCTGGCTGATATGCTAAGTGAGCATAAAGATCTAAATCAGGGAGACTGTTTGCTTTCAATATCTATCAAAATCTGAACCCTCTAACGCTTACTAATCTTTTTTCGTTCAATTTAGGGGTAAAGCAACAGCTCAACATTAAACAGGCTTTTGTGCCAGACTGTTTTTTGGCTTTTACACGTTAGTTTTAGTTTCTTTGTACCGATTGAACAAGCAAGATAAAGCATATGCCTTACCAGCACACACACACACACAGTTCTGTTACTGTCATTGCAGCATGCTCATAATGTTCCCTAATTATTTTTTATCAGCAGAAGACCAGATGAATAAACCTCTGTTTCTCTCACAAGTGCTCCACATTTTCAACCCTCATCCATCAAATGTAATTTTGCGCTTGCGCACATTCTCACATGAATGATGTCGTGCAAGCAGGTAAGCAAACAAACGGTTGCACAGCGGAGGAGGCATTCAGGTAAGAAAATATGCGTATGTGCACAAACACACACAATCAGAGGGCTGTTATTGTGACAGCTGTTTGTCATGAGTGGGCGAGTTGAGTGGGGTCTACTGTTTGTAGTGGCTCAGCGTCTCACTGTGGCATCATGGTCAATGTACTGGTGTGTGTGTGTGAGTGAGTGAGTAATATATATGAAGTGTATCTTTTTCCGCTTCCTTGGACCTGGATGCAAAAGTTCAGCACTTTCCACTCTGGAACACATCTCTTTACATTTTTAGGAACCATAGTCATTGGTGTTCTTGGCGACACATAGAAGAAAAAAGCAGCTCTCATATCTGTCCACTAAACATAAAGCTACAGCCAGGAGACATTAGCTTAGCATTAAGGCCGCGAAACAGCATGAAGGCCTATTCCTAGATGGGGGAAGGAAAAAAAAGAAGTCACTGCTCCAAAAAATAATCCTGACTTTGGAGTCTCTGCTGTTTGTCTGACAAGCATGCTAATCTAATCAGCTCCTGGCTGTAGCTTCATATTTCACAGGGGGATACCAGAGTGGTGTCAATTGAACTGCTGCAAGACAGCAAAACAACCAACAATTCCTTTAAATGTTCCACTTATTCCCTCAAAACTAATGCAATTACATGCAAACAGACAAGACTCCCCATCCCATCATGTCATTATTCCTAAACAGGACAAATGTTGAATCCACATTGCATTTGTTGGATTATTGCACAGCTGCAGGTCGTCTACAGTTGGATGCTAGGAATGGTATCAAGCCTATAATAGATGGCATAGCTGTAGAACTTCTTTTTTTTTCAAAACTGCCCACGTCTGATGATGCTAATCAGGCTACCCCAGTAATTCAAAGCAGATCGTGAAGTATGCTAGGATGCTAATGCAGCCCCCACCAGCAGTGCAGCATGGAAAAGCCATTACAGCTGACAGAAAGGCCTTTTATTTGGAGAAATAAGCTCAGGTTCACATCAGGAACCAATTACCTTCAACTGAACCCCCTACCTCTACCTTCTTCTACATCCATCCCCCATTTCTCCCCTTTCTTTCTCCCTCCATGGCCGGTGCCTACCTCTCCCTATTGCTCTATCCCTCCCTTTCCTTCCTTTATTCTCCCCTCACTTTCTCTCTCTCCTGTCCTGGCTTGTCACTCTTGAGCTAACCCTCCTTTTCCTTCCTGCCTCCCTCTCTATCTGCGTCCACGCCTGTCTTCTACACCCTTTCCTGCCAGCTAACCATACTTTTATATTTTTCCCTTAAGTTTCCAGATTTCACAGTAACTCACTCCTCTCATAACCTCTGCTTGCCTCTTCTGCCCGCCAAAGTTCCTCCTTCTGGTCCCGCCTCTTGTTAACATCCATTCATTCCCGGCAGCTCTCGCTCCCTCTGCCTCTCACCAAGTTACTCCTGTATCACTTTTCTTCTTCTCTCCCATTACTCTTAAAGCATACAATCTAGAAGGACATTCAGTGGAGCACATACCTCCATCAGGGCCCACAGTCAAGACATCTGCACAATACAAATGTCTGCACTCAGGGTTCTCTCATTAAAATGGAACAAACTATCAGTGGATCCACTTTTGGACAATTATCCTCCCAGTTTTCTCAGTAGTCGTCCACTAGTTTAAGCAAAATATACCAAAATGTTCAAAAGCCCTTTCTCAGAACTATTATCCTGATCCACTCCACAATTTGAGGTGTACATGCCCGGCAGTTTGAATACATTTAATCATAATTCTTCCCCTGCTTCATATGTAATAGCCAGACACAGACGGACATACTGGATTGATTATTTAATGTTCTTGGTGGAGGTAAATATAGAGATTAAAAGTTTGGTCATCAATTTAATGCAGTCATACTAGAAAAGTCCGTAAGCAGCATCCTACAACAACCAATTTTGAGCCATGGCGATCAAAAGTTGTGTCCAAATTCTGTCAGAGTTCAGCATCAAATGAAGCGACGTTGGCTGATGTAGTTTTGTATGTGTGAGTATGTAGGCCGACGTTGTCATCCTGACTGCAAGGGCTCCTACACCGAAAAGCCCCCAATCCTCTCTGTTTCACAATACATTCGCCTGATTGAACTCTTCAGATTAAAGGTGAAGTCTAATAAATAGAGTTTTTCCATAAAAGAAAACTTCACCTAGTGAGTAAAGCATGAATTATTACTGTAAAATACCATACATAATGAACAGATGTCCTCGAATGGATTCACAATCACAGAATTTGGATCAAAAGTTGAGAAATGATGGCAAAAACCTGGCCGTGATATATAGCCATAACATTAATACCAGTTAAAGCCCTCCTCTCCCAAAATCAATCCACCTCCTCCTAACTCTATGGTCTATTTGGGCGAGCAATTTGAAAACGATCCATGAAATAACTTTTGAGTTACGTGTTAACATGAAGGATCTGCCGCCGCGAGGATTTCAAAGAATCAGCGACTTGTGGAGGATTTAACTAAACATGCATTTAATTAACCAGGCATTTATTCCAGCATAAAACAGAAGTGTTTCCATACATTATACAGATTCAGAGAGAGGTTTTAATTGTCCTATTCCATGTGATTTCAACATTTTATATTTGTACCTATACAAAACGATTGAACTTAAAATTAAACATTCATTCATTCATTTATTGATTGATTGATCATTTATTAAAATATTTTTATCATCACAGCTTGGTGAGCCTCATGTATCTCAGCTTTTAGTGAAAGCTCTTACATCTCAAACAGACAGTTTGGTGCCCTCAATGTGTTTGGCTCTATTAGCCTTAACATTAGCACCAGGTGCTAGCTGTAATGTTATGGCCAATATGTACTTAATGCATCTTTCATTTGTGGTACTGTTATATTATGATGTTCTGTTTGTTTGGATGTGTGTCTTTTATCTCAGTTCAATTAAAGAGCAGTAAATCAATATCAAGTGGAGACAGTTGCTGTGCACCCATCGACCACAACATTAACACCACAATAGAGGTTCCCTATTTTTTTTTACCACCGCCGATGAGGTAATGTTTGAATTTTCTTTGTGCATTTGTTTGTTTATTTACGGAAAACCTAATGGACAGATTTGCATGGAATTGTATCCAGTGGTAGGTTTAGGCATATCTTAGAGCTGATTACATTTTGGTTGGGTTACTTCATGACCTCACGTTGCAACATCATAATAATGTTTTGTTAGCTAGATTGCGGAAAGGCTAATGGTCGGATTCACATGACATTTTACCCAGGGGTAGGGTTTTGGCAGATCACAGAGATCATAAAAGTTCTGTGACGTCTCTTCCGTCGAACCATTTAAAATAAAATAAGATAACATAAAGCATTTGCAGCGGCGCCACCTTATGGCGAAATTGCTGTCCTGAAACTTTGGTTTCTGTCAGTTTCGGTTTGGTGTCAATAGACGAATTTAAACTGGATAGATTGCGTAAAATCAAATTCATCCAAACATTGTCTTTGCACCTTGGCAAAGCAATGAGAGCTGAGATTATTATAATCTTAATTTTTTTCTTCATGATATGAGGAAACGAAAAAAGGAGCACGAGGGGGTGGGGGCAGGTGGAGCTTGGGGTTCTGAGCTGAGACTTGGAAGAGCAAGGCTCAAGAGAATGAGGAGGGATGAATGGTTCCAGAGTATCTGGGAGATGCTGAGAGATTTGTTGGGAGTCTTTAGGGTAGATTTTGAGGCTGGAAATAAGTCATAAATGAATGGAGGAATTCGTGTGAAATTTTCCTAAATTAAGCGATCTAATTGTTGTGATGACAATATTGTCTACTTTGGGTACTGAGGGTGTGAGTGGTTGTTCACGTTTTAAAAAAGAGTAAATGTCTCATTTTAAACGCCTCTGTAGAAGGTAGGGAATAGTTCCTGGCAGACACAGGTATGATGGAAGACACATAAACACACCCAAAATCCTTAAAGTGGGTGTGTTTTTACAGAAATCTCTGCTAACCGCTGAATCCACTCAAAAGATAAAATAGGTCTGATAAAAAGTTGCAGGTATTTTGTTGCATCGGTCACAGATATCAGCTCTTCTCCCTCTGGAGAACTTGACTCATGATCTAAACAATAAATCGGACAAATTCTAGAGACTTTGGGAAACCTCACTCTCCTTCCTACAGAAACTCTGACTGTAACCTAGAAGGAAATGGCTGATCACATATGTCACTCATACATCTAATCATCTCCCGTCGCTTCAGTTTGATTCATCGCTGCATATGATTTTGTTTCGGTTGGGTGCAGCATTTATTCTAGTGGCATTTTCTTCATATTTTTGTTCTGTTTTGTTTCTGCTCTCTGTTTTGTACATTTTGTCTAGCCTTTTGTTAAAATTACAATTCGATAAAAAGAATGAAAAAGAAAAGAAAAAAAAGATTTGATGTCATTCTGCAGAGATCTCTCTGAGTCTGGTTGATCATCTCGTCATGATCATTATCATTACAGTAATAATAATAATATTAATAATAATAGTAATAGATTTGCAGAGTTTGCCGGTTCCCATTGATCTCATCTAAGGGTACAAATATGACCATGTGAGACCAAATCAGAAAGTGTGTGCAATAAAAGTGTAACAACAGTGTTTGACTTTCTTTTCTATAGCGCACATAAATGTGGTTGTAATGTTTGAATCTAAGTGAATCTGTATTTTTTCTATATATTTCTTGCAAATGTGAGCATGAGTGGTCGTATGTCTCGATGTGTCCACCCTCCGATGAACTGTCAGACGCTGAGGTAGGCTGAGGTAGTTGAAATTACAACATTTGTTTAAGCACTATAAAACCCCATAAACAGTAACCAGATGAAACGTCATGGGAAATCATAACGACGTAATCCGCTGATCCAGACATACAGGAGACCATTATTTAAATTACACCTGTCTATGAAATCAAATTAGTCTACGATTCCGTTTAAACTAAGTTTGCATCTTAAAATTACAGGTTTCTTTTGGAACCTGTTGAAACTCTTCCCGCAGATATTTATGCGGCCAGACTCTCAGTCATTGAGGACACACATGCACACAACGGCACGCAAAACACACACACCCAGACACACACACACACACACACACACACACACCCTGAGAGGAGCCATGTCTGTGGTTAAAAGCCTGGTGGTGTGGAATCATGTAAACACACCACTCAGTGGAAGGGTTGTGGTAATCCTCTCTCTCTCTCTCTCTGTCTCTCTCTTCATCCATGACCCTCCTTCTCTCCCATCGCTGTCTTTCTCCTTTTGCCCTTTTTCATTTTCCCTGCTCCTGCATGCTTCACGTTCAGTCCGCCTCTGCTCACAGTCTACCTGTTCAGTCCGTCCTCAGAAATGCTTTTATCGGCACATTTCAGTCTGATTTTGCAGATCTCTATCAACATCCTGTCTAGACTGCTCAGCATCTGCATCTTTACACGATAAAGGTTTAATGCCTTTCATTTACCCCAATTAAGTATGTATACCTCCGCCAAGAGGTTATTTTTCCATCCTGTATGTTTGTCTGTTTGTTTGTTTGTTTGTGAGCAGGAAAAACTAAAGGACGGATTTACACGACATTTTACCCAGAGGTCGGTTTTGGCATATCCTTGAGTTGATTACATTTTGACGACATTACGTGTTTCGCGTCATTTAAAACAAAATAAAATATTTGGCCGTTTGGAGTTGTGACGTCACACCGTGGTTATTGCTGCCTTTGATCTTTTGATTCCATTGATGTACCTCTGAGGTGGAGCTGGAGGCTCAGTGGGCTGGACAGAGAAGGTGAGGTGGAAGGCGCTGTAGACGACCGGCTACAGAGTATTTGAGAGATACTCAGAAAGACTTTGTAGGAGTTGTTGGTAGATTTAGATGCTGGCAATAAATCTTACTCATTAACTCAAATAACTGTTGTGCCTTGGTGGAGGTTTGCAGTTAATTTTCTAGTTACAGTATTGGTTACAACATCCTAATCCTAATGAGTACAAACACATAAGAACATACACCAATCAGCCATTACATTATAACCACTGACAGGTAAATTCAGAATAACACTGATTACATAATTGCAGTGGGTGGGATATGTTAGGAATTCATTCAAACATGATCTGAGGAAGGACAGCTTTCTGAACTGGAGACAGGGTCATTGGCACCCAATTGATACCTGAGGGGAAGAAGGCTGGCCCGTTTGGTAAGATCCCATAGAAGAGGTACTGTAAAACAAACCCATCGATCATGATCATCTAGTCAATCTTAGGGGTGGTCAGAGTTGATCGCTAAGCATTTTGGGGAAATGAAAACATACAAATGGAAATTTAAATTACACCGATATTTCAAGCTATTGGAACAAGGTGTCAGTACAGCCAATCTGGAAATTATATATATTATGAAATTGTATTTCTGATTGGCTGGATCAAAACACTGTCAGTGTCAGTCTGGGCCTCCAGCTCGCTGGTGAAGATGATGGCAGGAACCTCCATTCTCATACCGATGGGTATATGCTATTGAGTTTACTTTGGACAACTCCAAACAAGCTTCGCTTATATATAAGCAAGCAGTTTCGCTGTCCAAAGAAAGGTAACTTGGAACGTCGCCACACCACAAATCACCCAAACTCTAGAGAGGACAAGCTCAACTCCACAGCTTGAGTCGGAGTAAATTGCGGCAGCGATTTATTGACTTGCTGCCTGAAAATGATGCTTGGCTTCATTGATCTCGGAATTTTTGCATTACTGATGGTCAAACTGAATGAGAAGTTAGTGTTTTCCCTCGGTTGAGAAATGGGAGACGGACACACTTCCAAAAGCTGGAAAGACTGGCACAGAATGTGAGAGACACTGAACATGGAGAGTTCTGTGCCCATTTGGTAAAAGTGGAGCTGATTTTTACAACTGTTTTCAGGAAAGGCGTACCGTGGAGGAGATTATGTAATTCATCACAAATACTTTCCCTTGTATTGACACTGACACTGTATCTGTCAAGTTGCTGGATACATTTTCCTTACCAAAGAGACAGACATGGGAATAACTGAACTGCAAAGTGATATTGAAATACAAGCAGGGGGAGTTGGACAGCAACTTTTGGAACCTGTGAGCAAGGAATCGTTTACTGTAATCTCCTCATGTGGCTTTACTTATTTCTGTGAGATGTCTTGTTCACTGATGAAAATAATCTAAAAAAAGCACAGGACCTGACTAGTGGGCATCTCAGTGACTGTGTGAGAGTCCAACCACTGAGCATTAACTGATCATCTGCAGACAATGCATCTCACTGAAGTAATATTTACTGTTCATTTCCATGTTTCCATGTTTTCACTTTGCCTAAACATGCATTCAGTGTTGATAATGTTAATTTCTGCCTTCTCTTTCAGCTCACCCTGTTCTATGACAAAATTTAAATTTTTATTTGACTGGTTCTTACAATTTGTAAAATTAAATCTTGGAAAGGTTGGTGACCACCGACCTGAACTATAGGTGGTTGTATTGTTATGGCTGATCAGTGTGATTCTCATTTTTTCCACATGTGAATATTCTAATAGCCTTTCACGTTTTGGGCCGGTTGTAGCTCAGAGGGTAGAGGGGTCATCTCCAAACTGATGGTCAGCAGTTCAAACTCAGCCTGCTGTATGTCATAGGCTCCTTTAGTAAGAACCTGAGCCCAAATCTGCTCCCTCAGGTAAGGGTTGAATGCAGATAAATAATTAGTATGTATTGCATAATAACGGGATAATGAAGAGTATACATTAAAATTAATAATTCCCGAACGGATTTATGATTTTCTCGTCTCAAAATACACATTTACACTTTAAAAATCTCATAATACAAATCCTAAGCAGCTTTATAAAGAGTTGCCTCACTGACTTACTTCCTACTGAGACAAATAATAAAATATCTGATTTATCATCAGCTTAAGGCTCCACAGTGTTCACCTGCTATCCATCATTAACTTCTGTCTGCACAGAAACTTTTGGTTTGTGCCAAGATTTGGTAACAACCCATTTAATGACGTGCAGCTTGACCTTGCAATAGACAGATATTATTCTTGTGCAGTGAGTGTGTGTATGTGATCTACACCAGCCCTCCGTGTAAGAGTTGCTTATAGCTCTTTATTTCGGAACAATACCTGTTACCCATCAGAGAGGGGTCGTTACACCGTATGTGGAACATAAAGACAGAACAAGATAAACCGGCAGTAACGTTAAAGAGCAGTGTAGTTGTTTGTGTTCCATGCATCCCAGCGTGCCCAGAGCCAAGAGTCCAAAGAACCAAACACAAAGCATTGATGTTGACCTCAAACACTGGCTCACCAACAACTGTTGGCAGGTGACTACCTGCCAGAACCAAACAGAAAGAAAACTGCTACCTTTACTTTGAAATAAATGTGATGAGATTAGCGAGTGAACCAACACCGACAGTTTTGCAGGTTATAAAATTAGACAGAGTACAGTGAGTTGAATAAGTACTTTAGTGAAATGGATCTGAGTTGATCATCATAGTCAACCCTTTCTACATCAACACAACTACAGAAAATTTTAATTTAAAAGTTTTAAATTAACATTGTTCAGAGAATCAGAGCAGACAAAATGTAGAAATGATGAATAATTAATGAATAATTAATCTATTAGAAAGTCTTCGGCGCTCAGACTCTTCCAGGGAGATTTTGATTGAAGGGTCTCTGCCCTGAGCAGCAGCATGGAGTGTCGCCCCTGTGGAGTCTGCATAGTGGTGGTGGTGGCTAATGACTCTGCTGAGGCTGTTGAATGATGTGGCTGATGGATCTCAGAGGACTAGAGGGAGATGGGGAGGTGGAGGGCGCCTGAACCAGCAGCATGCAAGAACTGAATGGATGGAGGATATCTAAAGACAGCAGTTGATGGTGATGGGCTAAGCGTGTAGGTGTGACAGTGATTGGGCGGATGAGGTTACCTGAATTTTTTCCCCCCCATTTTACACTATGATGGTAGTAAAACAGGTTTTTGTGTGTATATCTGTGTTCAATATTTCTTAGGGTCATCCAACGCCAATAAATATTTAAATTTATTTTATTTTTTTGTCCTTGAATGATAAACCTAGCCCCATACCAAATGCACAGATCATTTAGAGGTGAGCTACCCTTAAAGGGCTCAACCGAAGCTGTATTGGCTGACGGGGGCCTCTGGTCTGTTAGGGTTTGGGTTCCATAATCAGAGGAAAGAGGATAGACGTCCAGGTGGAGGTAGAGAGAAGTTTCCTGGTTACCAACTATGACTGTCTTTTGGATTTCTACAAGGAAAAGCCGACTTGAAACGAAGTATCAGACCCTTTAAACGGAGAACGGATCTTACAATACACACACACAAACACACACACACACACACACACACACACACACACACACACACTGTAACAGACATTCTTGGATGAGGAGCTATTTGTTTTAATGGTTGAAGGGAGGATGTGGCTCTGCCACCCATTGTGATGCTGTGCTGATCGCTGTGGTTCTCAGACACTGTGAAGAAATTCAGCCCTAAAATCTCCACTTCTGATACAATCTTCTCCAAAAGCTCGATAGTCAAGCCGCCGGAGCAGCTGGAGGTCCGTCAGTCTGCAAAACTCCAAGAAGAGTTTGTTTGAACAAAATACCTGTTCATGATTTTCATAGCAATTTAAATAACAGGCAGAGTATTAAGTTAGGACTGAAGTTAGGAGGTTCTGAATAGTGTCGTGTTAAAATGCAACTTTTTGACCTTCTACAAAAATCTATACTCGCCAGGTACCAGCAGGATCTGACCCAACATGTTTGAGTTTTAAAAGGTTGTGTGGCAATAGATGATTCAATTTGAGATGATATCTTCTTCTTCCTTGTCTTTCGGCTGTTCCTAGCCGGGTTCGCCACAGTGAATCATGTAGCTCATCCGATGTCAATGCCTGTCTCTGCAGGCTAACAGTACCAGTGACAAAATTTCTAAACCCGAGTCCTAACCAGTCCGATCTGGATTGGTTGGAACATGGGTTTACGTCAGATACCCTTCCTGACTAAACCCTTCCAATTTATCCGGGCTTGGTGCTGGAACCAAAAGTAGACTTGCCTGCCTCTGTGGCTGAGTTAAATTAAATTGAATATAAAGAAAGGTAGAATATCAACCCAAAGGCTAAATTATGAAAACGAGGATCCTCACCTCCGTAAAATTGTTATATTAACAGAGATTACTGGTATCTCTGTTATAGATATTGTGTGGCGGTTGGGTCCCGTAACTAGCCCCAACCGCCACACAATCATATTACCTAGACCCGCGCTGTCTTCCAAGGGTATGTCCTCGAACAGACCCCAACCCCTTCTGTTTTACAAGCAATCAGCCTGATTGAACTCATCAGATGAAATGTGAGGTCACGTCCAGTATTTATTGTGAAAAAATTCCCCCTAGTGTCAGAAATATACACCTGACCTTTCCCAAAGTCAATCCAGTTCTTCCTCACAATAAGGTCTATATAGTTATACAATCTGGAAATGATCCATGAAATAGTTTTTGAGTTATGATTGAAAAACAATGTTTGTCTTAGAATGCTTCCCTTAGTAAATTAACTATTAAAGTAAAATATGAAATAAATAAGATAAATCTCTTTAAGTCAATTCATACACACCAAATTTGGACTAAATCAGATCAACGGTTGAGAATTGTTGGCCCAAAAATGTTTGGAGATAAAGGTCCCCCTTAGTGGTGGAAATGTACAAAATCAATCCAGTTCTTCCTCTGGATGTGGGTATTAAATTTGAGGGTGATCCATTAAATAGTTTTGGAGTTATTGAGTTAACACAAAAGATCTGTTGTGGATGCAGACATGGGTGTGGCCAGGATGAATGCATAATATCCCTCACATTGCGGGGATATAATGACATTGACTGTGGAAAATCACTATTTGGGCTGGGGGCTCAGTGGGCTGAAAAGAGACACTGAAGTGGAAGTCAAATGAGACAACAGGTTACAGAGTATTCAAGAGAGAGTTATTTGTAGTTGTCTCTAGATTTAGAGGCTGGCAATAACTCAGACAATAGTGGAGGAATATGCATAGATTTCTCCAGAACCTCGGCTGTTGTTTTGCCTTGGTGGAGGTTCTGTGCTTTTTCTAGCTTATTCTTGTTGCATCAGTGAGCTCTATTAGACATAGGCAGAGAGTGTGTGATCGCAGCTTCAATAAGGATGCATGGAGTTAGAATCAAGGCCTGAAGACAGGTGATAGACAAGCATATTAATCGATCGTCATAGTAAATAAATAAACAGATACAGTAAAACTTGAACCAACTTGTACTTAAACTGCTGTTTTCTATTTACCCAAAAAACCAACCCTGTGATTTAACTTTTGGTAACTGAAATAATTTGATTCAAACAGACTTGAATATATGACAGGAGAAAGAATCATCTACTTTCAAAAATAAACTCACTTACGGCTTGGCTGGTAAAAGCCTGTTTATTCAATGGAAAATTGAATGAAAGACTGGCCTTTCGGTGCTCTTACTCAACTCTTTGAAATGCATCTCTGCCAAAATCTCATTCCATTCCACTTTCTCTTCTTCTTTTCACGTTCAGTTTATATTTCTTCTTTCAACATCTTACCTGTCAGCTTTGGTTTTTAATCCAATAAACTTTAGAGTCAGAAACTCTATTATCGAAGTGATCAACAGAATTACATTGGTACCAAGTACGAATTCATGTTGGATCAATTAGTGCCAAAACTCTGTGTTTACTTAAAACTCCACCTTCAATAAATACTGATATGATTCCTCATGAGTCTAGCACAAACCTTAGATTTACACCAATACCCACCATTTTAGGGTATACCTCATGGCCGAGCAAAATGTATTTTTGGCTTAAAGCAAGGCTCAGCTAATCTACTGCAGCGGAGCCAGTTCATGTTTTCATGGGGCCTTTAGTGGAATTTAATTTGGCGACCCGATATTGTCTATCCCTGGTAATTTGAAAACAATAGCAGCAAATCTGCTTGGCTACTGGTATGTATCCAATCTGGTTTACTAATATTTGACTGAGGAAGGAAGAGTTCACACCATCAAGAATCAGAGATAATAACCTTGTAGGAACCACACAATCTTATTAACGGTAACTTCCACACAAAGGGCTGCATACACAAGGCGTTCCAGTCACACCCGTAACACTATGTTTAAAAGAAAGTCCAGCTTTATTATGGAACATTTCCGGAGCTCCTGCCCACTGTGGCCAAAAGCAACCACTTAAGCTGGGCTTACACACTATTCTAACCCCCGACCTTTAGCCTCATGACTGTCGGGGCTCATTCGGTGGCGTATGCCATCCAGTGTACATGGGGAGCGGGGGCCATCCAGCAGCACCGGGACAAGTGTCTGATGATTTTATGGTTTTCTGACTTTTCCGAAATTTTGATCGGCTCTGAGCATCGCCTGACATCAGTGCCTTTTTTTGCGACTGTGCAAAGAGGCTACTGAGCGTTTCAAGTGTCATGTTGTTAATAAAAAAACAAATAGTCATGAATAAAAGTGAGGTTTATTGGTGGTCGCAACTGCACCGCAAGGAAGAAAAAGAAAGATCCTTAGCTGTCAAAATGGTTCTAGCAATCCAGTTATAACTCTATACAGTAAAACGTAGCTAGCCTACCTCCAATTCTCTCCGCTAAATAGACGAGCCATACTGTCCATGTCGTCTAGTCCAGATTCGCCGGATACTCTTTTTTTATTTGCAGCTCATTACTGTCTTGTTAGCATGTTGCTAGCAAACAAACTTCTTTATGCTTCAGAGCTTTCAAACAAATCTTTATTGACATTTGTCAATTGCTACAAAAAGGCTGCAGAGGTTGAAGATCTGTACACTGTGAGCACATTAATTGTGAGCTTCTGCAAATGATTTATCCTTACAGTGTAAGGTGGAATCAAACCGCCACAAATCTAAAATCGTACAGAGTAAGCCCATCTTTAGTTAGCTTGAACCCACTCTGTATAGCAGAGTACATCTGGGCTTTTATGACAGCTATGGTACTGACATCTATAAAAATATCTGAAATTCAACTGGTTTAGATTACTCTTTATACCTGATTTGATCCCATCCAATAAACTTTGGCACAATATGAAATAAAAAAAATCCCCTTTTTGTTTGATATCTTTGCCGCCCTGGAAACATGGGAGTTACTCTTCTGACTTCATGTAGATTTCTCTCTCATCTGTATCTTGTTTCCTCTACTGTGGCCATGTTCGAGTGTATATCTGTGTTTCCTTTGCTGTGGGGTTAGTGTGAATCATGGGGATGCTGCAGACTTGTGGAAAGGACTCCAGTTTCAGATTTGAAATCACAGAAATGACCTCTAGCATAAACAGACACACACGCAAACAGAGAGAGAAAGAGAGAGAAAGAGAGAGAGAGAGAGAGAGAGAGAGAGAGGTCCTGTGGATTAAACACACTCCGTTACAGTATTATTACTTGCCACAATCTTAAAGGAGGGAGTCATGACGTCAGCAATGGAGAGATATAGTAGACATGAAAAGAGCGAGCTAGAGGACGGTGGCTCTAATACAGGAGGGAGGACAGAATTGATAAAAGAGAAATGGAGTGGTGAAGGAGAGAGAAGGGAGGGCTAGACGGAGGGAAGAGGAAATGGTCCCAGCCCAAAGAAGTAAAAGAGCCCCTTGTCTGTTTCAACAAAGTCTCATTTCAGCTCTCTCTGGTTTAATCTCTATAGTTCAGTCCAGCTTGTCACTATTCCAGTTTCCAAGAAATTCAATACCTTTGGAGGCTTCAGTTCAGTTTCTTAAATTTGTAAACCAAAGGACCACAGTAAATAGTTACTAACACTTATTTGAGATAATTTAAGCAGCAAAAAAAAATTTACAAGGGGAAATAAAACTGGAGAAATCATAATCCATGAAACACAGTTTTAATGAATGGTATGTAAGACACATGGAAGGAAATGAGGATTAAATGAGAGAAGATGGGATATCAGTGATATATGAGACATCTTATCAGAGTTCATTACATTTGTTCATATCAGACACCATGTGTTAAACTTAAGTGTCAAAGAAAACTAGGCCTAGGCTGTCAACCCCAACAGCAAAGGTTTACCACCAGGAAAGTTCCCAATCTCCTGCTTTGTACAGGCAATCCCCCGGATTGAACTCCTCATATAAAATGGTAAGTTTTCCAGTCTTTTTAAAAAAAAAAAATTTTAAAAAATGAACTATTAGAGTCAAATCTGATATATACAAGATAGATCTCCTTGAGTCAATTCCATACACATCAAATTTGGACTAAATTAGTCCAACAGTTGAGATATTCTGGAGATTTTTGGAAATAAACTTCCCACTTGTGTCAGAAATATAAAACCGACCTTTCCAAAAATCTATTCAGTTCTATTTCGCGCTAAGGTCTATGTGTGTATAAAATGTGAAAATGGTCCATTTTCTGCACAGTGGATGCAAGTGGATGCACAGTGGATCCATAATATACCCAACTTCCTGGCGATATAATCAATTATACAAAGAACATGACAAGATAGTATCAACAGTAGGGCATGCTAGAGTGTGAAAACAGCAAACCAAATATATTTAGAGTGAGTAATCAGTGATCAGTAAGTATGCAATTAAATATTTTAAGGCATAGTTACTGCTGTTCCACTAGTGTGTGTGTGTGAGAGAGTGTGTTGTGGAGTTGGAGGAGAGTTGATATGAGGGTGGCCTTAACTTATGGTTGACAAGGGAGAGGCTATAAACCTAACTCTGTGTGACATTCTTTGTGGCATGTTAAGAATTTGTGATAGCCCAGAAACACGTACACACACAAACCCACACTCTCACAAAAACGCACAAAACGCTGTCGTGTTTTTACATCAAAGTGGTGACATTTAGCACCCGACTTCAATAAGAGGTCAACCACAGCGGATCACCCAGCGTCAAAGCAGTGAGGAAAATGTCACTCATCGAGAGTGTGTGAGCGAGAGAGGGAAGGAGAGACGGGGAAAGAAAGGGAGAGTTTCAGGGACACAAAGAGACTACAAGAGAAATCGTTTGTGTGTTTGTGTGTCACGAGGTCAAACCAGCCTGTTGCCTCTATCTGTCAATGAGCTAACTGACACCCTTTGAGGCAAGTCAACGACCTTACCTGATGACTAACCGCTGTTCACACGCTCACTCAGGAGAAGACTGTTTCACCAGTGCACAACAGAGAGGTGTCTCTACCTTAAGACGGGCGTACACTCACCCGAGATGTCCAGACGCGTGACTCATTTCAGAGTTGGACCAAATTCCAGGTTCTTTAGGGGTCCCTTGTCATGCAGTGTCCAGTGGAGGCGGGAAGACCAATCAGCCACTGTTGGACAACCGGTGGACATTTAGATGAAGTTCTGACACGTTGGAACTTTTGGTCCGCCGCCGTCAGGTTTTCACACATTTGAAAGTTGATTCTCAGCCTTTTTTCTCACTGCTACTTTACAAAGTGGAAAACGGGGCGTCTGAGGTGCCATGGCAATACGATGCGTCATGTGGACAATAAATTACAAGTAGTCATGAAGTAGAAAGTGTAGTTAGTGGCTAGTAGCGTCTGCACAGCAAGAAAGAAAAAGAAACTTCCTTAGCTGTCAGAGCTATGCTTAAGCTATCGAGTTAACACTCTATGCAGTCAAAAGTAGCTAGCTTAGCCTCTAATTCTCTCTGCTAAATGGACCAGCCATACTGTTCCCGTCTTCCAACCCACCTATGCCTGCGTTTCTTTTTTTTTGTGGTTTTGGAACACAGGATGGGAAAAATTATCAAGGTACCTCATTTCTGTCTTGTAAGCATGTTGCTATCAGAAAACCCCCTGAGCCGTTTTATTTTTCTGTTTTACACGTACAGTCTGAGCTCTCAAGGACAATAAAGTGTGAGCACACTAATCGTAAGCTATGGCTCTCCACTGCAGATGATTTATTCGTACAGTTGGTGTTGGAGTCAGCATGTAATGGAGTCACAATGGGGCGGTTCTGTGTTGTTCCGCGGCGGCAACGGAGGTAGTAGTAGAGCTGAAGAGTTATGTAACCATCGAAAGGCTACAAATAGGTAAGAAAGATTTAGGGGCTGCCTACATGATAACTTTTCTTTGAATGAAATGGTAACCTTGTGTTGAAGTTTGTCTTTTCACTGTTTAGGGACAAATGGAAAAACATTTTCCAGAATAAAATCTTTTTGATCGATTTTGTTACGCATGAATCGAGTAACAAGTCAGTGACGACTATCTCATCTATACGCAGGCGGGCGATGTCATTCCTTTGTGTTGATTTTGAAAAGCCATTTAGTTTGAACAGTTTTCATTGTATCGTCATATAAATGTGGACCTATTTTGAAGTGGACAGGGAAAAAAAGCCTTTTCTCACCTTATCAAAATCATTGTCGAGTTTAGCAGCTAGTAGCAGTTAGCAGCTAACTTAAAAAAAAAGTAAATGTCTACAAAATTGGAGAGACATTGGAGGTTCTGGAGGTTTCTACCCTTGGAGCAAAGGATGACATCGACCACATTGTGATGGGAATACTAAATGATGCGTTTGCCATGTTATTCAAAACAAAGCTCTGCTCGGTGTATATGCCAAATTTGCACCCGGCACAATTGCTTTGTTTACATCAAACCTATTCTGCTCAGGGAAGGCTGGACTTGCAAGTCAGGGCATAATCAGGGGTTTCAGAAAAATGGTGACAACGGCAGCATGACTCGCTGAATTCCACTGTTAGTAACGGCCTGCACTCCCCCATGTAAGTTTTTCCCTGTGCTCTGCCCTAGGATGTGCTGAGATAAACACCCCCATGAACAACCGAAACGATGCAACCGGCCAGGCATGGAATGCAAAATAGTGGTCAAAACTCGCATTCTGTGAGTTTGAATTCCCAGAATGATGGTGCAAATATTATGGTAATATCAAGGTCTTGAGAGGACAGCCCTGTTTTGGTAGCAGTTTTCCATTCATATAGGGCAGATTTCAAGTTTCAGTTAACCTGCCTAATAGTGTGTATGTCTTTCTTTTGCCACCATGACAGCTCTGTGTTCTGACGCCTCTACCGGCATTAAATCTCTCAGCCATTGGTGCTAGGGTAGCCCGTCATGGCACAGAAGAGCTCGCCACATGCATGAATCAGCTTTGGGTGTTGGGGCCAGAGGCCCCAAACAACATGTTCGGTTCTGGACATGCTCTGACCCAGTCCTCTAACCATCACAATGCAGTTCCTATCAAGGTCTCTCACATCCTCTTCATTGTCTTTTTGTCCTTGCTTTAATTCCCTCATCCATTCTCCCTTTCTGTCGCAGACCCCCCCCCACACACACACACACACACACACACACACACCCTCACGATTTCCCTCGCCCATCCCTCTCTCTCTCTTCCAATCCATCTGGTTATGGCTTATTGCCTGGATCTGGATCTGCTCAAGGTTTCTGCCTGTTGTAGTAAGAAAAAAGTACTTTGAGGTTGTCTGTGAAGCAATAAAAATCAACCTGTTGATTGTGTTAAGGGAACACTGCCTCCAACTATTTGTGGTAGTGCTGCTAAGAATCCACAAGTTCTCTGAAAACACGTAGGAATGTATGCAGAATATGGACAAAAGGCTCAATTTGTATCCATCTGATCCTTTAACAGGGAGCATGAAAAGTGCAGTGAATGGACATGCTCACCTAATATTTTGTCGATATCCCTTTAATTAACATCAGTGACATATTAAAGGGAGGGGTTGACTTGCAGCAAAGGTAACAGGCAGATTTTTCCTAAAGCTGAGTTTCAAAATCTTCTAAAATAAAGACACATCTTATTCAATTGCTTTGCATTTTCATGGTTGTCTATTTATAAATGCAAAGCAAGCTAACAGGCCCTGCATTTAAACGATTGATGCTTGAGTCCACAGCATGTTCTCCTAATACTGCACATATGTGAAAGTCGAAAATGTCACTACAATGGCAGGCATCAAAGAAATCATGAAACTCAAGCTGCTGCTTTTGTTGGAAATGATGCTGAACTGGCAGCTCACCTGCTATGTTCCTCAGCTGTGATGTCATCTGTTTTTAAGCATCTTAAATGATATCTTGAAAGGAATCTAAGATGCAATTAAAATGGGACTAGTTGAAACCAAAAATGGGCTAAAACAACCTTTGGTTTTATATGAGCTGGGACACAAGAATAACTCTGGTTTATAAGATCTGAAGCTGTAGTTATGTAAGGTTGTCATCTCATCTGTCAGGTATCTTGAGGCGGTTTTGAAAAAGTGTTTGAAAAGAACATTCATTTTTATTCTCCTCTTTGATTTTATTCAGGGTTTTAGGTGACATGAAAAAATACAAGTTACAAAACTGCAGATGCAGGAAGATTCTGACTGGTTTAACCTCCAACTTTGATCAATTTGCAAAATAAATTCAAGCGTTACCTAAAACTGGTTCCAATTTAAAGC
This sequence comes from Lophius piscatorius, assembly GCA_009660295.1. Classification (NCBI taxonomy): domain Eukaryota; kingdom Metazoa; phylum Chordata; class Actinopteri; order Lophiiformes; family Lophiidae; genus Lophius; species Lophius piscatorius. The sequence continues at coordinate 15,751 of VRLP01000805.1, read as the reverse complement.
AATAAAGCCATGTCTTAAGTTTAAAGACGTATGCAAATGGTTTTTTCTATTATAATCTTTTTATGATAATCTATAATTTAAGTTATGATAATGATACTATGATAATAAAGTTTTTTATAAATATATAAGACACAATGCTCTTTTAAGTGTGTTTTTTATTGCTTTTTTAAATAGCATTTACTAGTTTTGCCCCTTTTGAACCTTGGTAGTCCAGAACAACCCCGGAAATCCATGTGGTTGATTTATTCATATTTTTAATACTTCATATCTTTATGAATGAGAAAATACATGAATAAAACAAACTGAACTAAAAAGGCAAATATAAGTTAATTAATGCAGCGGGCGATGAATATTTGACTTTCTATCCGCTTCAGGTGATATAATGGTATTAGCGAAAGAGGCTAGCCCACTTCATTATGAGACGTCTAGTTAGCCAGACTGGAAGCATCTCACAACTCACAAGGTTGTTTTTTTTATGACCTATCTTCTTAACCGTTGGTTGGATTTAGTCCAAATTTTGTGCATATTAATCAACCAAATCAACAAGCAGATCGATCTTGAACATATTTATATTTTATTCTAGTAGTTCACATTTTTCTCACTAGGATCTTTTTCTTTTTTTTTCAAATAATGCAGTGGACATGATTTCATTTTTAATCTGAGGGGTTCCATCAGTGGAAGATTATATATATATAAAAAGTCACACTGGTGGTTTGAAGGATTTAATGTATAGTATACCACCAGTATACCTTCCTTTCTATTGATGTTGTGTACATTTCAGCCGTCCGTTGACACGTGAATGCAGAGTTTAAAATAATAGAAATGCATAATACTTATGTCACGGCCCTATAGGAGGAGAAACAAACGGACAGAAAAGGTTGCAGGGGTTGTGAAAATGAAAGGAAAGTGAATAAAAACAAAGCAATGTTATGGTAGCCCTGAGAGGCAGGTGAAAAAAAGTCTCGGTTGAACCCAACATGTTTTCTCTCCGTTGCTCATGAGTCGAGAACAAATGAGAATGTTGAGATAAAATAATCTCTATAACTTTATTATATACCCCTCCAGCTGTGAAAGAGGTGGAATCAAACCAGACTTCACCACAAACCATCAGAATGTGCATACATTGTTGAAAGCATTAACATTGGATAGGTTTGCTTGTGACCCACGCAAAGAAATAAAAGACCCCCCCCACACACACACACACACACACACACACACACACACATACAAAAAATGTAAACAGAAGAAGCGATGAGGGTGGAAGAGAGGAAGATGTGGTGATTTTCCCTCCACTCACGACTAACACATGACAGTGATCCTCGCTGCACATCCTGGATATGGAAAACTTCTATTCCATTTCATTCGATGACACATGACCGAGACACACACACACAAAAAAGCCATGATTAAAACATGATTAATTCAGAGAGGAGCCACAGCTCAGAAGTTAGCAGCAGTTTCTCACTGGGACTCAGTGATTATAATTACATTTCATCATAATAATTATTCATCCTAATAATTATCTAGTGGAAATGGTTGTAATTTATTAAAAAGCAGATTTTTATCAATAACTGTTTTTCGTTTCTAATTACTGAGAATCTCCCACATTGAAGCTTTTTGTAACATATTTTCCACCCAAATGCTACAAACAGATCCTTTATTTAAAACAAGGCCTACGCTGCAGCCCCTGACTCCAAGGGTAAATCTTCCTACTGTCTCAAATATGTGCTATTACAGTCAAATTTGGACTCAAGTCGATTCATATGCCCCAAAATTGGAGTAAATCGGACCAACTGCTGAGAAATTATTTCCCGACAACTTTTGGAGGTAAAGCTCTCCCTAGTGTCAGAAATTTACAACATACCTTTCCCAAAATTATTCCAGTTCGTCATCGCACTAAAGCCTATGTAGGTATTAAATGAAAATGATCCATTAAATAGTTTTTTTCCATTAAATAGTTAGGACGTTATGTATATCCCATAATATGTCAGACATTGTGGGGATACAGTACTGAGAACATCCCCAGTGAAGCTTTTATGACATTTTGGTAACATATGTGGGACTTAAATGCTGCTAAGCTTTTAAACTAGGAACTCATGTCGGCCTACAAGCTAATATACACCAGTCAGCCATTACATTATAACCACTGACTGGTGACAGGAGAAAAAGGATACTGATTATCTCGCTGCCATGGCGCCTGTTAGTGGGTGGGATATATCAGGGGGCAAGCCAACATTTTGTCCTTGAAGGTGATGTGATGGAACCAGGGAGAATTGGCAAACGTGAGGATCTGAGCAGGGCCAAGCTGTCCCGTCCGACGGAAGAGGTATTGTAACATTAACAGCCAAAAACGCCAAAGCTGGTTCTGATAGAAAGGAATCAGAACTCACAGTACATAAGGTACGTGATTCTAACCCACAAGAACCCAGACCTGTTTCTCCTTAAGTAAAAGTTATTGGGGACATAAAATAGACCAAATGGAACATGTAGAAACACATTTCTGAAATTACTTTTGAAAAGCTGTCCCCAGTCAGGGGTCTGCAAAGTCTCATCTGGCTTTCATGGTACTTTTTTTCTTCCTTTGATAATAAATCAGCGTGACAGTCTTTTTTTTTAAATTTTAATCAAGAACACAGATTTCTCCTTTTTTATTTCCAAATCCATAACATATATCAAAACCGAAACTCGGCGGGATCGGTTTTACATCCTGAGGATACACCAGTATCAATAAAAGTCATTTGTTGTACGAAATTGCTCACATGATGCTTTCAGAACGGTTTTAATGTAACTGGCAATGGCATTAGAATTTTTAAATGGATTGAAAGTAACATTCCGTAACAAAAAACAAGCATAAAGTTAGGACTTCATGAGTATGAATGATAAAACTTGGACATGCCTATCACCATGGTTACTGTTATGGCAGATTGGTGTGTGGTATAAATAGCCGTTTTGGGTGTGTAGTGACAGAACAAGTGAAAGATTGTATTTCTTGTGCTTTGTTATACTTTCTTCAAACTCCTGTGTGCGATACTGTGTTGTATTTATTATAAAACTGGATAAAAGATGAAGAACAAGAATGTGAATCAGTTGACCCGTCACTGTTTTACTTCACCAGAATCTACGTGTATCAAAATCTTTGTTGAGTTAAACCAAAAGTTTGGCATAATTGAAAAATGTGGATGTAATCACCGGATCTGGATCACATTTTATAGCGGACACATGGACTTCTCCCTTTGATGTCCTGCTCAGCTGTTTGGTTTGGCTCCTTTTGAGTCTCCTTTTCTTATTGGAAAATGACTGAACCTGCAAATAATAAAACCTATTGGCATCATGTGCTAAAGAGTAAGGGGCCAATGGTTGAGCCATGGGGGACTCAACAGGTCAAAGAGGCCACAGAGGAGACTGAATCCCCCATGGCTATCCAGAAAGTCCTCTTCGATAAGTAGGATTTGGGGATTGGATTTTTTGGCAGATTTACTGAGCAGAATTATGTAACTATATAAAACCAAAAAAAACTGATCAGGGTCAAAAAGTTTTCTAAAAACGTGCTTATCTAAAAGGATGAGAAAATCTACTTATTTTTTCCATGAAATACAGAATTATGCAATCATTTTTTCCCATATTATTATCATTATTTTATATTATTTTTTTGTTGAGAATATTGGGTATGTTGAGAAATGATAAGAGTGAATTATGAATAACTCTGCAGTTCATAATTAAGATTTTGTTTCAAATTGCTGGATAAAACTATTTGTTCGGCCTCTATGTGTCAGACTTCTCACATTTTTTTCCCATCTTTGAATTGAGATGATAAAACCAGTATATCCCTTACACGTTATACTAAATTAACTTAACTTAGATTGTTTTTCTTTCATTTTTGTTTCCAAACCTTAATGAAAAGAAATTCAATAAAACAATAAACACAATAAAAAATGTTCACTTTCGAGGAGAGTTGTTTTTTTGTTTTTTGTTTTTTTTAAATCATGGAACACAGAGAGGTAAAGTCATGTGCGATGTTTTATCACTCAGGCCTTCATCATTATTCATCAACGGTTGAATCGGAGGTCAGAGAGAAACACAGTGTTCCTTCTGTCAAAGCCATCACTGACCACTTTTTTTTTCCCCCTTCCTGCCTCTCAGTTTCTCTCCCTCCACATCTGATGCTCTGATGTCCACAATTATTCTCCACAGATCCTAACAGACTCAACATTCTGCCAAACGGATTCTGACCTGCAAAAATTATTACTTTTTTTCCATATTCATCTGAGACACAAAAGAAACACATATGGTCACCATTTTCTGTTATAGCAGACTAATTGTAAAGTCATGATGGCAGATGGAGTTACACTGAAATTACCCAACATGCTTCCTGTCTCAGCACACACACACACGCACACACACGCACACACACAAAGCTATGTAATGTGAGTTGAAAATAACACTTTTTCCTCACGCATCAGTGTTGATTGTAAAGTATAACAGGAATAAGAACGCTCAACTACAGGCGTTCTCATTTTACACAGATTTAAGTTATTTTATAGCTGCTTTGAAAAAATACATGTCGTGTTTGAAATGCAACAAGATGCAACCAGCATCGATACTCAGTTGCCAAGAATGCTGTCGTCTTCCAAACACGTCGCTGGAGTTTCCATTCTCGATGCAGAGTAGAGGCCTCAGGCACGTGACACCTCCCTCTGCTCCAGACTGGAGGAGGCGTGATCAACGCTGGCATGTAAACGAGGAAATCCAAGTTGGATTGCAGTTCGATTTTCTGGGTAACAAAAGCACAAATATTCAGAAAATTCACAAATTTCCTATGATGATGGCCGTAAAGACGGCCATTTTGTTTGAACAGAGACGCTGAAGTGAAAAGCGCAGGAGACAACCACTTACAGAGTATTTCAAAGATTCTCAGAGAGTTTTTTGGAGTTATTGGTAGATTTAGACGCTGGCAATAATGCAAACCTCAATGGAGAAATTTGCATAATTTCTCCTTAACTGGGGGTACTGTTGTACCTCGGTGAAGGTTTGAGTTCTCTGAGTGCTTCTTTTTTTTTTTTTTTTTTTTTTTAAAAGCTTTCCATTTGATAAGGGTAACCAGCACCTAGAAACAAAACCTTATTGTTGGTGCTGGACCAGAGCGCCAAGTCAAGGAATAATAGAGGCAAAAGATTTGGCACGCTATACAGAAAGCTCCTGGAAACTTTCTTTGCTAAGCTTTTAGATGTCGATCTTTTCTTTGGATTATGTGGTTGATTCCCCTGAACACATCTCGTCTGATGTCCTAGTTCTTCTGAGGAGAGCGATGCCAGGAAAAGATGTGAGTAAGAGGGAAAATGCGTTCACCAAATGAGAGTCAGTCACCCCTGCATCATTTTAAAGAGGTGACAACAACTCCTTAGCTCAGCGTCTCATCTTACTTTAAAGTCTGATGAGGTTATATACGACTGAAGAGGTGAGCAGAGTAACTGTGGGAAATAAAAGCACTGCAACTAGAGAAAATATGTAAAATGAGACAAAACACATTAAGGACATTTGTTCATTTTACATACATATACTGTGATGCTGCTCTGTGATCGTTTTACGTGGCGCTGCACTGCTCTGTTGCTTATTTTACCCCCGAAAAGTCAGGAATATTATGGAATCATCATCCTTGGACTTAATACAATGACTCGAAAGGGACGTATTTATGGTTCATTTTCCAAATTTATACCCTCATATACCTCAGTGCGAGGAAGAACTGGGTTCATTCGGTGAAAGATTTGTTATATATTTCCGCCACTCCAGGGGTCTTTGACGCCGAAGATTTTGGGCCTTAATTTCTTAACCGTTGGTCCGATTTAGTCCAAATTTGGTGCATATGAGTCAACTGGAGCAGGTCTATCTTATTTGACTCATATTCTACTTTAGTTTTATTATAGTTTATATTTCACTCACCAGGGGGGAGCTTTTTTTTACAAATAAAACAAAGTTTTTTCGGATATAAATCCCTAACCGTTAGTCAAATTTAGTCCAAATGAAATGCATATGAATCAAAATGACGAGATCTATCTTGTAAATACAATATTTTACTATAATAGTTTATATTTAAGTCATTAGAGGGAGCTCTCTTTCTGATTCAAAAATCCCTGTTTCTCGGATATAACTTCATATTTAATTTGAGATGTTCAATAAGGCAGATTGTTCGTACAAAGCAAGGGATTGGGGACTTTTCAGGGATAAACCCTTGCTGGCGGGAACTACAGCATAGCCTGTGATTTATATTATCCTACTTTTATATTTCTAATGTTACTTTAATGACTGTTGCATGCTGGGTAAAACTCTGACTGACTTATATCTAACAAACTCCACCAACAAAATGCATTTAATAACTGATGAAGAAAAGATATAGAAAACTGGCGCATCTGTCTCCTTCAGTTTAACAATAACATATTTACGTCAGCCATAACATTATAACCACTGACAGATTAAATTAGAGTAACATTGATCCCCAGTTCCAATGGCTCCTGTCAGTGGGTCGGATCTGTCAGGTAGCAAGTGAACGTTTTATACTGAAGCTGATGTTGTTGTAAGCAGAAAGAAATGGTCAAACGTAATAATCCAATCATATCATGATTATGTTGGCTGGTGGATGTTGGTCTGACCAACTCCAGAACGGCAGGGTGTTCCTGTTCTGCAGTGGTTCTGGTGCCGGAGGACGGCAAAGCACTGCAGAGAAGAATCATCGGAGAGCAGGGCGGCAGACGGAGCAGCGTGGGGAAGGTGAGGAAACCACCCGCAGGATGACGGCACCATGTGAGGTGGACCGCCGACAGCACAGGAGCATGTGGCATCTGAGGACGAAGCAGCTGTGGAACCAAACCACAGAGAAGCTGAGAGTATTTTAACAGGACACCACAGCAGCAGCAGGGTGAGGAGCTGTGCCTGGCTGGATGGAACTCTGACATGTAAGAGTTGTGGCCGTCTCTGTAGTTTGCCCAGAGCTGGCGCTGTGGGTCCCGTACCTCAAGGCTTCTCTTGCTGGCGGGAGCCTAGGTTCTGGCCACTGGGAGACAACCAGCATGGCCACCCTGAGAGTTGCCCAGTATTCATTACAGCATCAGGCTTCGCTCCTAAATTTCATTCTGAACTCCTTTGAGCATTTTTTGAGTTGAACTCTTTAACTGATTTAATTCTAGGATCAAATTGATTGCTATGACTCTGTGGTGGCGTCGGCCATCTTTTATGGAGTGGTCTGCGGAGGAAAGAGCATCTCGGCCGCTGACAGGAGGAAACTGGACAAACTGAGCAGGAAGGCCAGCTCGGTCCTGGGATGTCCTCTGGACCCAGTGCAGGAAGTGGGAGACAGGAGAATGACGGCCAGGCTGCCATCTCTCCGGGACAATGTCTCCCACCCGATGCAGGACACCGTCTCTGTACTGGAGAGCTCCTTCAACGACAGACTCCTTCACCCCAAGTGTGCGAAGGAGCGATATCACCGATCTGTCCGTCAGTCAGACTCTACAACCAGCACTGCTAGTAACACACACACACACACACACACACACACACACACACACACACACATGCACGCACGCACACACACACACTTCACTTGCACTTTGCACTATTCAACATGTCCACATTTCAAATTGCACCTTTAATTTAATATAATTCAGTGAATATTGTTACTTGTTTATTGCTTAGGGTGCATATACTGTTATTTTATGTTGTTTATTGTATTATTGTATAGTGTAATATTTTTATTATATTTCTATTATAGTGCAATATGTCCAGTAAATTGTATACTGTACTATACTATACTGTACTGAAATAAATTACTAGTGTAATATATTTCCTGTATAGTGTTATGTTATATTATAGTGTAATATTTCCTGTATAGTGTAATATTTATATAATGGTGTAATATTTATATAATGGTGTAATATTTCCTGTATAGTGTAATATTTATATTATGGTGTAATACCCTAGTATAGATTAATATTCATATTTATATTTGCATTTTTATTCTGTGATATTGATCTGTGTGCTCTTTGCTGATGTTACCCTGCAATTTCCCAGTTGTGGGACTAATAAAGGTTTATCTTATCTTATCTATTTCCGCTTCATACTTACATTCTGTCTTTGACTGGACTATTTGTTTGAGTATTTTCATTTGTTTTTTAATTGTTTGGCTGGTGTAACCCTGTTTATGATTAGTAAGTAACTCCGAACAACTTTGTCATCTAAACATGTGTAAAATAAAGTCAAGTTAACCATCTGAACTTAAATCATTCAATAAACTTCTCATCCTTACACACTTTAAAGTAAAAGAAAATAAGTATATGTAAAATACTGGCAGCTGTGGTTGCTGGAATTCTACCGTAAAAGTATTAGTGACCTTGTCGAGCACGTTACAGTAAAATACCAAGAGGGAAAAAAAAGATCAGACTAATACATAAATAATATATAATTTAATAAATAGATCATAAACTTTCTTTACACCGTAAATATTGTATGCTGAAAAAACTATGAAATGGCAACGACAGTTTATAACTTTATGTTTTTACAGTCAGTCCCATGTAAAAACAAACTGTAAATACATACTGTTGATTTCAAGAAAAAAGAATTTGTCATGTATTGTCATTTTATTTAATGTCTTGTCAAGAGGTTTATAGGATTTTCTTTTTTTTTTATGTTTCAGGACATTTTATCGTAATTTCTTGTACATGCACATTGAAGTACTTCATTTTTTTACAGTGAAATTCCGGCAACAACAGCTGCTGGTATTTTTCTGTGAATTATATGGAATTGTTGTACAGTACACCAGAGTCCACATCACAGACACACTTCTGTAGTACAAAACTGATAGAAAAGTGTTACCAGGGCATTGCACATGTGTTTTGTTGGCGAAAGGGAACATGCTCAATATCAGGTGGGTTTATTTCAATCTTATCATTCTTTTATCTTTATTGTATTGTATCACATATCCTACCCCTGTGGTGACTCACTCCAAGCTCCTCTGTGATGTCGAACCTTGATTAACATCAGGGAGAGATAGGAGGAAGCACAATAAAGTGAACGGAATGGACCCTCTGACTCATCTTTGCATGAAGCACAGTCACCAGCTATTACCCATCTACCACCGTGATTCACAAACCACCATTACATGCAGACGTGATTGCGGGAGCTGTGCTTTAATTATTTCCCCGAAAAAGTCAGGATATTACAGAATCATCATCACTGCTACTGCCGATCCGTCCGTGTTAACGCAATAACTCAAAAACTATTTAATATATCATTTTCAAATTTAAAATTCACATAGAATGTAGTGTGATGAAGAACTGGATTGATTTGGGGAAAGGTCGGTTGTTTATCTCCAACACCAGAGAGAACTTTATCTCTAAAAGTTTGAGTCCACATTTTTTGCAGAAGAAGTAGGTCGGTCTTATATATATATCATATTTTATCATAAAAGTTCATATTTTACTCTAATAAATGATATTTTACTCACTGGGGGAGTTTTTTTTTCCGACAAACAATGTTTTTGAAGATAACTTCACATTTAATGAATTTAAGGAGTCCAATCAGGGGGATTGCTTGTACAACACAGAGGATTGGGGGCCTTTGCGGAACATACCCTTGCTGTCTAAGACAACAGTTTAGGCCTATTTTCACATTTCAACTTCACACACTCATCACAGAAAGCTGGCATTTTTCATCTGTAAACTAAAACAGCACTTATTCAGAGGCAAAGTTTGTGTAGCTCTTATACTGTACAGAATATGAAGATATGAATCTATCTATCCATCCATCCATCCATCCATCCATCCATCCATCCATCTTTTCTTGAATGATTTTCTCAGAGTGCTCAGGAAAGTTCATCCTGCTAACAAACACACACATGTGGGTGAAAAGAACCTCGGTGGCAGAGTTAATACTTGGATCTGAATGTTAGCCCAGTCGCCCCCGTGGTCCCAGATCGATTGCATATCTTCTTGTGGCTGCAGTGAGTGACTGTCGCTGACAGAGGTTTGTGTTTTGTCAGACTGGGGTTTTCTGTGTGCTTTGTGTCCCAAGCCACAATCTGTATTTATCATTAACGTCATCATATCAGTTACTTTCCGCTCCCCTACATCTCTACCTCTCTCTCCCTGTACTTTCCTTACCTCAACTTCTTCTCCACATCCTATTTCTCTCAACTGACAATTAAACCCAGACAGAGGTTGAATTAGATAACTAATAATTAATCGGATACTGAAGCTTTGGCGTGATGAACAAGATCCAAAATGCCGCTCTCCTCATAGTTTTGGCTATTGTTCCCATCGGTCATGATATCATTGTTTAAAGATATACTCACGCCGGTCCCTCTATTCCAAGATCTCATGTTACTCTGGCGAGCATAATCTTACCGTAAGTGATTGAACCGATGGCCAAAACAGTGAAAATAGGATCCAGCTTGTAAAATATAAACCCCAATTTTCCCTTATATCAGACGACATGACTTCACCCTCTGCTGGTGGGACCAACAGCACCGAAGGACATAATTAAACTGATTTAGTTCCCTGCTGCCACGATGGAAGTAGGATTGTGTGTGGGACTCGGAGAAAAGTGCATTAGGTAGGCTCGAGTGGAAAGCCAGGGTTTTGGAAACATGATTTCCTGTGGAAACAGTGATGTCATGACGGTCTGTTTTTCACAGTCTTCATGTGCATATATACACACGTCCAGAGGTTGTTGCAGTAAACCAAGACGGTTCTTGCACCCTGTTAATGCCATTAATATGTAGCTGTCTGTGTCGAAGGTGCTGCTCACTGCATTGAGTTTGGTGGATGTTACAACCGATGAAGATGGCGAGACTCGGACTCAGGGAAAGGTTTGAACAGTTCATTTAAAGTTCTTTGGACTACTTGAGGCAGATCCGGTAGATCTCTTTCCAGGAGATCCAGTAGTTGTGTAGTATAGCATCTCTTTTGCGGCTGTTTTTTTTCTTTCTGTTTGTTCATTTGACATGGACATGCAGTTACATTGGTTGTGCAACATGTTAACATGCACAAACGCCCAGACTGCCTTTATCCAAATGAGGTTTTGCGCATTGGAATACGGCCGTTAGCGTTGACTCGACTAGAATCTTGAATCTAGAATCTTGATGCCTGGTCACACATTCATCAAACATGAAAGGGGCCAGGCCATGCGATCACTTAAATATACATTTTAAATATTTGTTGGTGTACCTACAACTGAGAAGCACAATTTTGTGGCAGAGTTGGCCCTGAATATATCCAGGAAAAAAGAATAAATAGGGCAGACCAGCATGAAAACCACCAAAAATCTAGATCACAGGGAAAGAGTGCTAGGATGACAGTCTACGCCTGACCACCGCTACTAAGCATCCCGCCCAGCGAATAGAGAAATCAGAGAGAGAGAGAGAGAGAGAGAGAGAGAATTGCTGACTGAATTCACACTATACAGCTATCACTCTATGACATCACCACCAGCAGCACCATCTTCAACTCTTGGTCCAGAAAGGGGATGAGCTTGTTGGGTGATGAAGAAATAAATCTTTGGCTTCTTATCATTCCAGGAGAAACTGTTGAATGATGCGGGTGATCAATAGTTTGAGGAGAAAAAGTATTGACTCGATTAGTGTAGTGTCAGGACTTACTCAAATATATGAGTATATTACAAACAGGTGCGTCACAACAGAGAAGATCTTGGTGTCTTCACATGCAAGTCCCACACCGAAAACTCAGGACATGTTCCAGCCTCCAACTGTCTCTGAACAGAGACGCTGAAGTGGAAGGCGCAGGAGACGACCGGCTTAAGAGTGTTTGAGAGATATTCAGAGAGTTTGTTGGAGTTGTTGGTAGATTTAGAGGCTGGCAACAACTCAGACAGTAACGGAAGAATCTGCATGAATTTTTCCTAAACGTAGGGTAATGTTGTGCCTTGACAGAGAATTTTGCCCTCTGGGAGCTCTTTCTAGTTACATTAGTTATTTTTCCTTCCGTTTATCAGCAATAATAAGTTATGCTAATCGGCCTGAAAGTCTGAACCATCCAAAAAGTTCAACCCGAAACATGGTGCAGATGGATCAACAAACTGAACTTCACAATAGACAACACAGAATGTGTCTGCGTGTGTTCCCCTCTGGTACTCTGCTTCCTCCCACAGTTTAAAACATTGGCTGTTGGTGAATTTGTGAATCTAAAAGCCCGTAGGTGAGAATGCGAGCATTAAATGTTGCCTCTATGTGATGGGTGATGAACCTGTGATGAACACTCGTGCCCAAGGTCAGTTGGGAGAGGCTCCAGTTCCCTGTGACCTTGCTCAGGAAAAGCGGTCCCAGAAAATTAATGAATTAATATTACAGCTCATTTCTGTGATCCAATGCAGCACTGAATGGAATATCGGCCTGCAGGCTATAAAAACCACAAATTACACCGATAACGAGCCACAGTCCGGATACTCTGTGCATGTTCTCAGCCAGGAAGGCAGTCTCACTCAACCAGGTATCCTGCTTCCTGGAAAGGGTTGGAAAAGTGGTTCCATAAAGACCCCACAGCTGCTCACAGCTAGTGGAGAGCAGATACAATATGTTGAAAAGTTTGTACTTAGACCTGGATGGATTCTTCAACATAAAGACAAGGCTGGTGCTTGTTTCTAAGGTACAATAAATACTAAGAAATGGCCAAAATCCACATTATCTTGTTTTTGATTCTCCCTACGTTGTCTGTTTCAAGTGTTTTTGCAAATATGTTTGATTTCCAAATGTGTCGGACTTTGTATGTTTGAGCAGCTATTACTCAAATGTGAGTTTTTTTTAACTTTCAGCAGTGAATAAATATACATTTGGTGAGGTAGTGAGTATTTAAAGGCAGGATGGGGTACATGGCTGCTCTCCATGAAAGTCCTATTCATATTTTGTTTGACAAATTTGCATAGTTCAAAATATTATTAGTTTTTAATGGGATGAAGAGCATGAAAATATAGATATGAACATTAATATGTTTTGCAGCTGAGAGTGCAGTGGCCGGTGTGAGACCCTGTGGTCTGTTGTGGTGAAGACATAGCTGACTTGTAAGGCGAAGCTCCCAATTTACCGGTCCATCTTTGTTCCAACCCACACTTTCGGTCATGACCTCTAGGTAGTGACAGAAAGAATGAGGTCAAGGATACAAGCGGCTGAAAAAAGTTTCCTTCGTAGGGTGGCTGGGCTCACCCTCAAAGATAAAGTGAGGAGCTCAGACATCCGGAAGGAGCTAGTAGTAGAGCCTCTGCTCCTACGTAACGAAAGGCTCTAGTTGAGGTGCTTCAGGCATCTAACTAGGACGCCTCACTTAAGTGGTGTTTTAGGAGCGTCCAACAGGGAAGAGACCTTGAGGTAGATCCAGAACTCTTTAGAGGGACTGTATTACAGATCTGGCCTGGGAACGCCTCAGGATCCCCCAGGATGAGCTACAGAGTGTTGCTATGGAGATGGATATCTTGCAATCCCTTCTGAGCCTGCTGCCACCTTGACCCCGCCCCGGAAAAAGTTTTAGCAAAAATACTGAACATAGCTAACCATCTAAAAGTTGCATGTTAATACACTTATATTAGCACAAAGTACAAAGTGAAATGCCAGTTTTTGGTGACATGATTGAAAACCACTAGCCAACCACATTAGAAATAGAATCCTTGTTAATAATAATGGAAAAACACAGCGGCTGTAATAATAATCACATTGAAATATTGTTATTCCTTTTAACTCCCACCAGAAAGTGCAAAATAAAAAGATCGAATGGCCAAAATAAAATGTGAATAATGGATCTTCGATATCAGGTTAAAGAAACTGCAGGCAAAAAAAGAAAAAACATTCACAAATAACATGAAAACAGAAATATTCTAAAACCAAAAGTAACAAAATACAACAAAGAGAGTCGTGTAATCTGGCTCTGCAGAACAGAATCGAGAATGGGGGGTGGGCAGCTGGGAGGTCTCATCTGACAATAGGTCAGAAAGAAAGAAAGAAAGAAAGAAAGAAAGAAAGAATGGAAATGCTGCATGCTGACACCTTTTTCCGAAAGAAAAATCCCCTTCCGAATGAGATTTCATTCCTTTTCGAGGAGGTAGTCTTGGTCCTTTCATCAAGGCCTTTCCGATAGCCAGTCGCTGTATGTGAACACTGTTTATGGAGGTTTCTGTTTGTGTTGTTTTACGTCATGCCCAGCGTTGTGACGTAATGGGTTTTTTCAAGGTAAGCACGGCGGAACGATTCATTTTAAATATGGCGACTTCAAAACACTATCAGTCTAAATGGGAGAGTCATTTACTCATTGCATTTTTAAAAGAGTTGAACATAGTTGGACGGTTAGATGGAAGAAAAGTCACTTTGGCGCATGCCCCCTTTGTCGTGTTCTTCTTCTGGGTGCATGTTGGCGGTTGACGTAGCATTATCGCCGCCTTGTGAACTGGAGTGCAGATAATTTCTGCATGTCAGAAAGCTGTTTCCGATTATGAGCATTTAAATACCGGGTCGGACAAGATCCCGGATCATGTAAACAGGCGACCGACATTGCAATTCGTAAAGGTTTTATTCGGATAGGAGAAAAGTGTCCCATGTAAAGCACATATTGAGTGACAGTTCACACTCACATTAATTTCCTTTTTATCACTTGTCTGGGTTTTTATCTGACATTTTCTTAAGAAGTAACACATTCTTGGTTAACATTTACACTTTGACGTTTTGATAGTTTGTTCGATATAGGGGTGCTCACGTTTTAAGATTCTATCACTGTCATTTATGTTCCATGTATTTGACTCTTTGCGTCCCTCCAGACTCCTCTGACAGAAGACCCTCTGAAGGGAAAAGACGGCGATTTAAGTCCAACCCACAGCAAGTGAAAAGACCATCATGGAGAATGAGAAGAAGCTTCCTTCTCAAAAATACACCTCTTTAAAACTTCATAAACCTCTTGCTTACTTTTAGGTTCAAGGTGGAGGTGGGACTGCTTCAAGGATTGGCTCTGGGCCCCTACCTTTTTGCTCGTGTGATGGACAGGCTGACGGATGAGGTCAGGCAGGAGTCTCCATGGACTATGATGTTGTTGGATAACGTTTTCGATCTGTAGTGAGAACAGGAAGCAGACGGGGAGGACAAAAGAGGAGGTTTCTTGATGTTTTGAGAGAGGACATACAGTTGGTTGGTGCGGAAGAAAAAGATGCAGAGGACATGGCAAGATGCAAACAAATGATCCGCTGAGGCGACCCCGATTGGGAACAGCTTCAGAATAAGAAGAATACCTCTTGCTTACTTTTAAGTTTCTTTTCTAGAATAAGTTGGTTTGTTGTAAATATGTTTAATGTACTAGATATATAAGTATTAATATAAATATTTCTGAATTGATTATTCTATATTAGATGTTAAGTTTCCCCCCCACTTTGGACTAATGCATGTGTACATAACCTCATTTGTCTTTGGATAAAGTAATCAGTTCCTTTTAAGTCTGTTATTAGTAATGTATTGGTTGGAGTGATGGTTCCAGCTTGGAGTACTTTACTTTTTATTCAGTTACATCAGTCTTCATTCATTTCACGTTGTCACACACTTCGGTGGGGTTTTGCCCGGACCCAAAAGCAGACGCATAAAACGTAGAGCTGGTGCACAGTATTTATTTATTTAAACTCTATACTTGAGGAAAAACAGGAACTGAAACACTTCAGGTACTCACGACACACGGGGAGGGCTTGGGACACGTGACAACACAAGGACATCATGCAACGAACAGGC